>MU227882.1:1589-25301 GCA_018584345.1 Thuja plicata | reverse complement strand
AGTTTCCACCATATATTGGTTGAAATTTCGACTACTTATTGGTCAGAAGTTTCCACCATATATTGGTCAGCATTTCAACCACTTATTGGTCAGAAGTTTCCACCATATATTGGTCGAAATTTTGACAATATATTGGTCGGAAGTTTCCACCATATATTAGTCAAAATTTTGACAATATATTGGTTGAAATTTTCCACCATATATTAGTCGAAATTTCGACCATATATTAGTCAGAAGTTTCCACCATATATTGGTCAAAATTTTGACCATATATTGGTCGGAAGTTTCCATCAAATTGAGTGAGAGTAATAGTCAAAATTGTGACCTTTATGTTGGTCGAAATTGTGACTACTAACAAAAAAGTCAAAATTTCGACAAAAAAAGACCGACGAACGGTTTGGTCGAAGTTTGGTCGTGCATTCGACTAATTACTGTCGAAATTTTGACCAATTGTCATCGAAATTTGAGCTCAAATTTACTAGTGACAAATGGAGGCCACTAAAGATGTGTTAGGAGAATGTACTATGGAAGAGCTCCCTCAAGATAAACCTGGCGACTCTAGTTCATACTTTTTAGAATACAAATCTGACTCAGAAAGAGGAGATATTCTGGTCACCCTTGGGGATCCTGCTTGTGCTATGCTTACTCGAAATCAAAAGTTTTCAAAGAGGACTTCAACTCCAGCTAATCCTATCCATAAAACTCAAGATCCTGTAAGTAATGCTTCTTCTTCTAGTCTTTTGACTCCTGATGTTAAGGTTGTGAAAAAAGATTCTAGTTTGTCTTCTTTCGATATAGTAGAATTTTGCAAGTCTTCCGCTATCCAAATCTCCCCTACAGAATATCCGAGGTTAAACCCTAAAGAATTAGACAAATTGGTCAAATATGTGAAAGGTGACCTTTGGGACTCATCACAATCTAACCAATGTACTACTAACCCAATTGATCATTGAGTCGATATTCCTGCAGTTATTTCACTATTTGTCATGATTCATAGTGACACTGTTGTCACTCCTACTCTTGAAGTGAAATGTGAATTTGATGAAACTAGAAAGCCTAACCCCTTTTATATTTCCCTACTCTTAAATGGTCTCAAATTGAATAATTGTATTATAGACTCAAGTGCCTCTGATAATGTTATTCCCTCATCTATATCCAAGGCTTTAGGTTTAACCATGACCAAAACCTTTGGGAGGTGCTATTCAATGGATGGAAAACAAGTGCCCTTAATTGGTCAAGTTAAAGATGCTCAAGCTATTTTAGCAGCCTATCCTAATAAGAGACTCAAACTAACTATTTTAGTAGCAGACATACCTGCAAGTTATGGTATGCTCTTGAGGAGAACTTTTTTTAGAGACATGGGTGGGGAAATAAAGATGGATCGGTTAGAAGCCATCATCCATATTGGGAAGAAAAAGGTCAAACTAGAACCTGAAGCCAAGAACAAATACACTGTAATTCCATCTGATGATCCTAAGGCACAAATTTTATTTGAAGACTATGAATTTGGTAATTACATGATTTTCTCAGATGAAGCCCTTCCTATTTGTGAACATCCTAGTGGAAATGAGCAAATTTGGTTGATGGAATTTGATGGTAGTTGTGCTACCGCAGGTTCTGGAGCTGTTATAGTCTTTAAGGGGCCTGATGATCAGTATATTCCTTTTCCCTACAAACTAGATTTTAAAAATACTAACAATACCGCTGAATATGAGGCTTTGTTGTTAGGGTTAAGAGAAGCCAAAGCATTGGGAGTAAAGAAACTTGTTGTGAAAGGCGATGCTGAGCTTATTGTCAAACAAGTAAAGGGTCACTTTTCAGTAAAAAATGAGTGTTTGAGACATTATAGAAATTTGGTACGGGACAAAATAGATTCTTTTGAAGCCTTTTCCATAGAAGCTATTCCCAGGAGTCTCAATACAAGGGTTGACTCCCTAGTCGTATCAGCATCTCTACTCCTTCCTCACCCAGATTTCAAAACAAGAACATATAGGGTCGAGATGATATATAGACCGGCTGTCCTAGATAACATTGAGCACTTGCAAGTTTTTGAAGATGATACCCAGATAAAGGATTTTATGGTGTGTGTAGAAGCTTTCTCTTCTATGTACTTTGAAGGAATGAATGAAGACAGCAGAGGGTTAAATCCCGAATTCTCACTAGAAGAAGAAGTTGTCCAGTTGAAGAGCAAAAAAATTCCCAAAGTTTTGGTTTCCTTAGAGAACTTGTTTTCTCGAAAGGATGATAGTTTCATTTCAAAAAAAATTCTCAATCAGGTGTGCAAACGGAATATGAAAAGGTGAACATTGGCACTATGGCTGAACCCAAGTGGATTTCTATAGGTAAAACTTTGTCTGTCCAAGAAAAGAAAAACCTCCACATCCTATTAACAGCCTACACTGATGTTTTTGCTTGGGATTATAGTGATCTTAAGGATTTTCAAAAAGGGAAATTTAGTCATCACATCCCTCTAAAGCCTGAATCAAAGCCTTTTAGGCAAAATCTTCATAGTTACAATCCTAAGGTTTCTAAAGCAATCTTAAAAGAAGTTGGCAAGATGCTAAAAGCCAGAATCATCTACCCTATTCACCATTCAATCTGGATTGCAAATATTGTCCCTGTCAAAAAAAGAATGGTGAAATAAGAATCTATGTAGACTATAGGAATTTAAATTAGGCCAGTCTCAAAGATAATTATGCCCTGTCCAAAAAGGAACACATATTATAGGTTGTTGTAGGGTCAGAAATGATGTCTCTACTTGATGGGTTTTCTGGATATAATCAAGTAAGTGTAGCTGATGATGACAAACAGAAGATTGCTTTTACTACACCATGGGGAACTTTTGCTTATAATAAGATTCCCTTTGGCCTAATCAATGCAGGGGAAACTTTTCAAAGGGCAATGGATTCTTCTTTTGCCGATTTGAAAAATAGAATCATAGTAATTTACCTTGATGATCTAACTATGTACTCTAAATGAAGGAAACATCATGTTCGGGATCTTAAATCAGTTATACAAAGATGTAGAGATCATGGCATATCTCTTAATCCTAAAAAATCAATTTTTGGTGTGACTGAGGGAAAATTATTGGGACATATCATATCCAAAGAGGGAATTAAAATTGATCCCAAAAGAGTCAAGGCTATTCAACAAATCAGTCTACCTTCAACGAAAGCTGGAGTCAAATATTTCTTTAGTCAGATTAACTTCTTGAGGGCTTTTGTCCCAGATTTTTCTGAGTTAACAAGGCACATAGTGGGAATGATGAGTGAAAAACATCCCTTCAAGTGGACAGAAGAAGGTAGAAAGGCTTTTGGAGAAATTAAGACAGCTATGGCCAATGCCCCATCCCTAGTTTATCCAGATTACAAAAAAGATTTTATCATCTATTGTTATGCTTCTGATCACACATTGTCTGGAATTCTGACTCAGGAAGATGTTTCGGGAAATGAAGCTCCTATCGCTTTCATGAGTACACCTTTAAAGAAACATGAACTAAAGTATTATCCAATTGAAAAACAAGCCTTTACTGTGGTGAAATCGGTTAAGCAGTTCAGATTCTACATCCTCCATTCTCATTCTATAGTATTTGTCCCTGATTAAATGGTGAAAGCATTACTCACCCAACAAGAAATAACAATGAACAAAAGAGCAACATGGGTGACAAATATTCAGGAATATGATTTGATAATCAAACCCACTAAACCGGTTAGAGGTAGAGGTTTGTGTAAATTTATTGCAGAAAATGTTGGTCATCCTGAAAATCTGGAACCTGAAATATCTCAAGTATTATTGGTTAGTTTAACAGATCCTTGGTGTTGTGAAATTTCCTATTTCCTCACATATGGAGAATTTCCACAAAGGATTTCACTTAAAGAGAGATGAACTTTGAGGCTGCAGGCTGCTAAGTATGTAATATGGCAAGGTGTGCTGTATAAAAGGGGTCTTGATGGTACATTTCTAAGATGTGTGGATAAAAGGCAGCAATTGAAGTTGCTCAAAACCTTTCAAGAAGAGGCCTATGGAGGTCATTTCTCATCAACCGTAAATGCATTCAAAATTCTTTGAAATTGTGTTTATTGGCCAGGTATGTTTAGAGATGCCTATGCATTTGTCAGGAATTGTGAAAAATGTCAATTATTTTCTGGAAGACCTCAATTCGTTGCTTTACCCTTAAGACCATTTGTGGTGAGTGAACCATTCAAGCAATGGGGTATTGATTTTATAGGCCTTGTTATTCCTCATTCAAGTGTAGGTCACATTTATATCCTAACAGTGACTTACTACTTCACTAAGTGGGTCGAGGCTATTCCAACCAAAAAGGCTAATTCCCAAGTAGTTTGTGACTTCTTAAAAGATAACATCTTGGTGTGTTTCGGAGTACCCCAAAAGATTGTAGTAGATAATGCCACTTATTTCTCTTCGCAGGAGATTTCCCTTTTCTATTTTGATCATAATATATCTCTGGTTCATTCGTCTAATTATTTTTCCCAAGGAAATGGACAAGCTGAGTCAAGTAATAAAAACCTGATAATGATCATGAAAAAGCTAGTAGATGATAGTGGAAAAAATTGGCATAAGAAGCTCTTTGAAGCCCTTTGAACTGATAGAATTATTCCTAAAAGAGAAATTATTATGGCACCCTTTGAGTTGGTGTATGGAATTGGGGCACAAGTATCAGTTCCTCTGGAACTATCCACAGCTAAGCTGTAAATGGCCATTGAGGATCAAACTTTCAAAGAATCCTTGGAGAAAAGAATTATGTACTTGCGAGAACTAGAAGAAGAAAGAGAAGATCTGGTAGATAAGATTACTGAGCATCAAGCTGGAGTGAAGAACATTTTTGACAAGAAAGAAAGACCTAGGAATTTTCTAAAGGGAGATGAAGTTTTGTTATGCGATAAAAGAAAGGCTCCTAAAGGCACCCATAGTAAGTTTGAGTCACTGTGGAAAGGCCCCTTTTTTATCACTGAAGAGTTGGGAATGAATGCTTTCAAGTTAGCTTATCCGGATGGAATGATCTTACCATTTTCCTATAATGGGCAAGATCTTAAATTGCTGAAGCTTTAGTCTTAGTCTCTGTGTCCTACTGTATATATTAGGTTAGGTTTGTTTTTGTTTGGTGTGTCTTTCCTTTCTAGTGAGTTTTCTGAGCCCTTTTTGCATTAGTTTGTGAAACCAGAGTATTTGAGTTCTCTAGCTTTTGGGTAAAAGCAAGTCCCCAGTCAAAGCCAGTGTTAGTCCAAATCTTGATCTTTGTCCTTGGTGTTACTTTTTCAGAGTCGCCTTGTTATTTTGTGTATCTCAAGTTGTCTAAGCTCTCATGTTTAAAATCCCAGTGAAAGATCTTCCGTAGGTTCCATCATCACTTGCTAAAGAGAGAAAAATTTTATGCTAATGTATCTTTTGAACAGGTTTGAACAGGTCTGAACACCCATGAACAACCTTGAACTCAGTTCAAGAGTGTTCAAAGGTGTTCAAGTTCATTCATATTTTTATGAAGCGGAAGCGGGTGATTAGAATTTTCTCTAAAGGAGGTGTTTCATGATCACAAGCTATAAAAATTTGGTGGATCAAGGGTGGAAACTTATCGGTTGAAATATTTTGGCTCTTTGTGCTAAAGTGTTGGTGGGATATTGAAAAATAGGCTTGAACCATGGTGAACACATACGAACAATCTTGAACTCAGTTTAAGAGTGTTCAAGAGTGTTCAAGGGTGTTCAGGAGTGTTCAAGGATCTTTAAAAGGTGACATGTGGCAAAAACCAAGGACAACCACCATCCTTTCAAATGTGGGCCCCATTCGGGTAAAGCTTTTAATAAAGAGGTCTTTTTAGTAGCGGTTAAGTCATGTCTGAGCTGTCAAATTAATGAGAAATTCATGCGACATACAATTTTGCACAAAGTGGCAATCAATGATTGCATGTGGGAACAGTCATTTCTCTCTTTGAGACATTATTGTCTTAATTATGAGTAATTAATTACTCGTTCGAGATGTTTCCTTTAAAAGCTCTTCTTAGTGTTCATTATTTTTGAATTATTGTTGCTGCGTGAAGAGCGGAGGTAAGGGTTTTTGGAGCTCCGATTGCAGAATTTTCCTCAGAGATCAAGGTACATCAGGCTGTCATTCTTCCACTATTTAAGTTTAAAAGCTGGTGAATTTTATGGGGGTTTCTATAGTAATTTGTAGTCTGTTCTGGTAAGAATGAATTCAGCATTTCATTTCTTTGGGAATGTGTTTAGTTTAGTCTGCAAAATTTTTATCATAATAGACACAGATCTAGAAGGGTATGATATTGAAGGGATAGCTGATAGGCTCACTACATGTGTTGAAGAAAATGTCCCTTCTATGGAAATTTTGAGTAGTGGGTTATGTATAGCCACATGCTTCCCTCCTGCAGTGGTTTTCCTTGAGCTTGTCCATGAATGTATTAAACATTATGACCAGCGAACTGAGTCAATTCTTAACAGAAATGGTGAAGTGTTAATGCCTGTGAATAGAGGAATTGTTTCCTCGGCTTTCCAAATCCAAGAACAGACTTTTTCAGGTTTTTCTCCTTCCCAATCCCTAGTTAAGTTCAAGCCTAATGCTGATGCAAATTGTACTTCCATGGCTAAGTATTGGTTGCTAAATGCCCAAAGAGGAGGTTCTCATTTTCCTAAGAAGTTAAACATAAATCACATGCATCCGCACATTAGTGATATCATGGTAATGATGCATAGAGTTAGAGGGTCACCCGAGGCTTCTTTGTTTTTAGACTAGTTATTCTATTATGTAGAAATTATTTTAGAGGGCAAGCATAGACTGGATTGGGCTGAGTTAATTGCAAATTCCATGAGGGAATAGTTGAATAGTTTCAAGTATACTGGTTGTAGCTTTTATATGTCTTCTTATCTCATGTATTGCCTAGCATGTAGTAGGATATGGGATAGCATGGTTCACGAGCCTTGGATTGATGGCATGTGTGTGTTTGAATATTTCTCTATGCTTCACAAAGATAGTGTGATTCAGAATTACAGGAGAGTTCATGATACTTTTATGGGAAAGCTTTTCTTTGAAATGTCTGGAGATTCGGCCAGGAAGATGAGCTCAGAAGCTCAACACTTTGTGACTAGGTTTGGGAGTTATTATATCTAATTCCCTAAGTTCTCTTATTTAAGAATTGGTGGTTTTGAGGATGCCCCTACCAAATTTCCTAAATATGCATTTGGCTGTTTCATTTTTTTTGAAATCTGTAGATAGCTTGCCATTGTGCTAAAATGTTTCCTTCCTAGAGACCGAGGTGAAAAAATATTCCCATTGCAGCTAGGAAAGCTTTCATGTCAAAACTTGAAGATGCCATAAGTATCAGAAGTGACCTTGGTCATTTTGATTTCAAGTACTACACAGAAAGAATAGGCTTCAATAAAAAAAATTTGCTAGCGGCAACCTGGGTTTAAGGTCTCACATGTTTCCAGTTCCCCGTTTAGAGGATTTCTGGGAGGATTGTATAAACGAATCTCAAGTCATGACCAGAAGCCATAGTAGACTCTGCATCTCTCAAATTCTATTTGTGAGAATACAATTCAGCATAGAGGGAGTAACAGATGATGGTTCTGATTTGATTGAGCCTAATTTAAAAAAACTTCTGGTTACTGAAGAGGTAGATGTTGATTGGTCAAAGGAGGAAGATGATGACAATACAAGAAGAACACAATGTCTTCTCAAATTAACTGAGAAGTGGCTACAAGAAAAAAAAGAGTAGTCTAGTCCTAAAATGACTGGAAATAAATCTTCAATTTTATTTTCTCACCCCATTGTTTCTAATATGCCTAAACCATCTGATAATGCAGGTTCATCCGGTAAGCAAGAGAAGAAAGAATCTAAAAAGAAGTCTATTGCAGAGCTTTTATCTGTGGTCTCTCCTCAACGTATCACTAGGTCATGCTCCAGATCACAAAAGAAGGTGAAGATGACTCAAGAACAGAAGGAGATAGTTAATCTGGAAGATGACATGTTTGAAGACTTGAACTATCAAATTGGTGAGGATGATCAAATTGGGAAACATCTTTTTGATCTTGAAGATGTAACCCTAGATCTAATGGATACTCCTGTTAAAGTTGGTCCCCAACCAGAAACAACCAGTGACATGCCCAAATGGTTAACTTCTTCAGCCAATAAGAAGTGGAGTCTGATCCTTGTGTCAATACCAGTTCAAGATATTATGAGTAAGTATGCTCAGAAAGCCCCTAAAGCCAAGAAGGTGAAAATCACAGCGTGCATGTTTTCCGATGCTAAGACTGGAAAGTGGACAACTGTGGTCACTACTTATAGACCTAAGGAGGAGAAGCAAGATGTGGTGGTTGAGGACTTTGAAGTTACCAAAATTGAGTTGGGAACATTGGACAGAGCCGAGAAAAACCACCTAATCAAAGAAATATCCCAACAAATGCTAATTACATCAGTGCAAGATAGCAAAGAGAAGAAAGAGTTGAAATAGACCATTGTTTCACTTTCTCAGTTTATTAATGCATTTTGCAACTTTTATGCTACCCCTTTGTCTCAATCTTCTCAAGTGTTTGATCCCAATTCCAAAGAAAATAAGACTCTACTGAATCAAGTTCAAAGGGAACAAACTTTAGTTTCTTCTATTTCTAAATGGATGGCTCAAGTGCTAAATAATGGCAGAAAGTATATTAAAGATTCCCATTCAATTCTTCATAACACTGAGACAATGATAGCGGAACTACAGGCTCAACATCAAGTATGGGGCACAGATGAAGAAAAGTGGGTGTTAGTGTTGACCAAATTCATGGAAATTGAAAGGCATGATTTTAATAAATTCTATGCAGAAAATTCACTTAAAGGTGCTGAGTGGTCTTACTTCTTCATACTCAGAAAAAACATCAGCTGGCATATTGCTCTGATAAGAAGTGCCATTATGGAGAATAAAGAATATGAAGTTGAAGGAAAGAAAATCCAAAAGGCTTCCCTAACAGAGTTGAAATTGATTAATTTCACTTATACCTACCCCTCTGTCTTTGGTGAACATGAACTAAAAGGTGCTTTGGATGCTTTTGAATCAGCTATTAAAACTATCAGAGATAAGATTCATCCCAAGACCTCTGATTTGACCTAGATAGCAAGGATTGAATCCATGCTTTATTTATATGTTGATCAGTTATCTAATGTTACTGATAAGGTGAAGAAGCTGAGCTGGAATAAAGATGCCTCCATGGCCCAAATAGTGAACTCTAAAATCCCGCACCTATCACTTGTAAAGGAATTAGTTCAAGCATACAAAGAATGGAAGCTGACTCAATCGGTTACCGATGAAGAAGGAAGTCCAGTGATAAGTGAGGATAGTGCCTTAGATAAAGAGCCTGATTCGGCCATCTAGTTTCCCTTTTTACTATATTATTTTTCTAAACTTTAAGGACATGTGTCCTCTGTCTGATGGATTAGTTACTTAACTGTTTTCTCGAGAGGCCATGTTTTTTGGGAGGCCTCTCGGTGCTCTATTTCTATTTATTCTGGCTACTAAAACTTTGAAAGGGTTCAAAAAAACTTTGAAAATAGATAGATAGTTTGGATAATTATCGTTCAGATGGTGAAGATCGTAAATAGAATTGATTTCAAACAATTATCTGTGTAGTAATTTTTTAATGATATGACAGGAAGGTTATTAAATCTGTGTTGTTTATGACTTAAAGCAATGTGTCCTGTGCTGGCATATTGTTTTTCTTGTTTTATATCTTTGTCAACTATTGCATGATATTTAAATCTTGAATTTTATCTGTTATCTATTATCTGTAGTTAGAAGTTGTTTTTGTTTTTCATGAAATGTCATTGTGGAAGTGACTATGTTTCCTTCCTATTCATTATCAGGTTATATTTTCTTTACAATTGTTTAGAAGCATGTCATCAAAGAATGATATTGCTTCCTTTATAAGATTTCTAGTCAAAAGCTAATTTATTAAATCCTTATCTCATTTCATTTAATATCATATTAGGGAGTTGTACCTATTTTAAAATTTAGAGGGAAGTGATCACGAAAAAAATGTACCCAACTGTTGGAAATAGTTTGTCTTTTAAGGGTGATAGAGTAAACTTAAAAGGTTATTTGTAGAAAGGCAAATCTATTCACTAACAGGTCATAATGGTTTGCACATTCGATAACCAGCTCAGGGCATCCTATGGCTGATGGGAAAGTGGCGGCTTTGACTAACCCACTACTGGTTAGTTTTTGGTATATGAGTCATGGTTGAACATTTTTAATCCACTCTAACATCTTGGGTAAGCTTACATTTACCAAAAAGGTATCCCAAATTTCAGGGAGAGAGCTTAGTAAGCATGGTTTCTCTGGTTTTGGTAGCTTGGGCCTAAAGAGGGTCATGGCTTCTTGAACAGAAAGGATTGCAGAAATAAAGAAAAACTTAAACACTTCCAACCAAAGCCAGGTGCAAGAAAAATGATAGAGAAAAATGTATAATGCACTCACCATTTTCAGCAAAGCCAAGTACTCGACCCCTTTTTCTTACCAATTGATGCTTGGAACTCGAGAATGTCCAGATAAACAATGATAATAGAAAAGGAGAGCATTTTAAAGAGTAATTGTAGAAATCTTAGGACAAATATGGAGCAGGTTAAGGCATTAATACTAGGCATGCAGAATGTACTTGACAAGACTTCTTTTAGTTAATTCCCATGAAATCTGTGTAGGGATTAACTTCCCATGATGTCAGTAGATCTCCCTTTTTTATTCTCCAAAAACTGACTGTGTTTCACATGCATTTTCCTAGCTGTCATATTTATTGTCTTTCACATCTTTAGAACTGACAGGAGGTGGGACCCATTCAATTGATTATAAAAATGCACCCATGTCTTTCAATAAAACACTTGCAAGAAAGAAAGAAAACTTCATCAAAAAACAAACAGAGTTGAAGTTGAAGTTGAAGTTATTCACTTGACTCAACTTCGAATTCAAATTCAACTTTGCACAAGTTGGTTCAGACTGACGAGGAAAAACATTGACTTCAATGGGCGAAGAAAACTTGATTGAACTTGAAGTTGAAGTATAGTTTGGGTTCAACTTCAGCTTCAAGTTGGCAGGTTAAGATTTGGTTGATTTCGTTAACATATTGAAAACATGGGGTAACACATACAAACCTTCATTGGTTTTGAATTTTGTCTTCCATTAATCTCCCTCATGTATCCTT
Organism: Thuja plicata; assembly: GCA_018584345.1. Classification (NCBI taxonomy): domain Eukaryota; kingdom Viridiplantae; phylum Streptophyta; class Pinopsida; order Cupressales; family Cupressaceae; genus Thuja; species Thuja plicata. Next base: position 14,103 of record MU227882.1, on the reverse strand, counting down.
ATTTGGTGATACCCACTCTTCAAGTTTATCTTGTTATAGTACTTGGCTCCACCTAGACAATCCATTAGGTCCTCAATCCTAGGAATGGGAAACCTATACCTAATGGTATCCTATTTATGGCTCTTGAATCAATACAAAGTCTCCATGTTCCTCCTTTCTTTGGTGCTATGATAGTAGGTACTACACAAGGGCTAATGCTTTTCTTGATAAGGCCTTGGTTAAGGAGTTCTATTTTCCTAGCAATTTGCTCATTTTGTTGAGGTGTCATCTTGTAGGCTGCCTTATTAGGCAGGGTAGCTCTAGGTATGAAGTCTATCCTATGACTTATGGCTCTTGTAGGGGGTAATGATGATGGTTTTCCATCTCTTACTATGCCTTCACAAGTCTCCTACATACTTTGTATCTCCTTAGGTATCTCTGATTTCTCATCTCCTTTTTCTTCCTTCTTTTCCCTTGGTCTTAGTACCAATGCATAGCCAACTCCTTCTCCTTCTTCCATGGCTTCTATGAATTCCTTTTCACCCACCATAAGAAAATTAGGACCTTCTGTCTTCACATCTGCATCTTCTAACAATGATTGGATTTTGAAAGTTACTTTATCCTTCTTGAATGTATAGGAGTTATTCACTCCATCATGGATAGCTTGGTGGTCAAATTAACATGGCCTACCTAGGAGCAAGTGACATGCATCAATGGGCAGCACATCACATAAAACCTTGTCCTTATATCTCCCTATATAGAACTCTACCCATGCTTGCTTGTTGACTAAGACATGTTGTCCCTTACTGAGCCATGTGACCTTGTAAGAATGGGTATGAGGTATCCTTGTCATGCCTAACTTGCTGAATGCTTCTTCTAATACAATGTTGTCAGTAGACCCAGAGTCTATAATGACTCTACACACTATGCCCATCACCTTACATTTTATTCCAAATAGGGACCTTCTTTGGCTTGGATCCTCCTTGACTAGTTCCTTGATTAATCTTCTACTCATCATGAGTTTCTCACCTTCTTTTGATTTCAGTGGTACCTAAGAGTGTGTCTCTACTGCATTTGTCTCTTCATGAACTAAATTAGTTCTCTTGTTACTCCTTGAGAAGTACTACCCTTTTCTGGACACCTATAGGCAGGGTGTCCCATTTGGTTGCAACGGTAACATTTCATATTGGCAAAGTAATTGCCTCTTCCTTGTCCACTACTTCTACCTCTAAAATTTGAGTTCCTTCCTCTACCACCTCTACTAGAACTTCCCTCTTGTTGCTCAATGTACTTGAAATCTCCTTGTGTCCTTGATTCTAAACTGCTTCCACCATAGCCACCTCTTGTTCCTCTATTATCCCTTCCTCTACCTCTTCCTTTGGAGGTTTGCTCTTGTTTTCTTTTTCCTTTCTCCTCTATCTTCAAGGCCATTTGATAACATTGGCGAATGGTTTTGAAGTTCACAAGACTCATATCTTCTTGAATAGACCACTTGAGTCCATTCAAATATCTAGCTAACTTGATGCTTTCATCCTCCACCACTTGTGATCTTAAGCACAACTTTTGGAACTCTTTAATGTATGCTTGGACATCTAAATATTTTTTTCTAAGATTGTGTCTTCTCCTATGCAACTGAACCTCATAATCATTAGGCAAGTAAGTCTTCTTGAACTTAGTCACCATGCCTTTCCATGAGACTATAGGACTCCTTCCTTCTTTCTCCCTTTCAATTTGAACAAACTTCCACCATGTGAGAGCTGATCCTCTCAACCTTGACTTGGCCACTCTCACTTTTTGGGCCTCTGTGATACCATAACATTTGAAATGGTTCTCTATGCTTTCTATTAGAGTAATAGATATATTTGACTTTATAATTAAATCATGTTGGTTTAATTAATTAATTCCTCTATTATTCTATTTCACTTAAGCTTACTCCTTTTAGGTGAATAATAATTAATATTTATATTAATTATTATTCTTCAACCTAGCTTTGTGTGCCTTTAGGGTTTACATCCTTATAAGCCTCTTTTGTAATTATTTGTTCATTCTCTCTTAATATAATTTAAGCTCTGACATTTTTGAGCACAAGAGGGTTTTTCTTTTTCCACATTTTTGCTTCATTCTTTGTGACAGGTATTGTGCATGCAGCTGGATCTTGGAGTTGAATCTAATATTTCATCAGTTTCTACATGCTTTCATAGCTATGCTAGGTTAGCTTCCTCCTGAGCTACGCTTAAGGGGGGGTGTTAGAGTAATAGATATATTTGACTTTATAATTAAATCATGTTGGTTTAATTAATTAAGTCCTCTATTATTCTATTTCACTTAAGCTTACTCCTTTTAGGTGAATAATAATTAATATTTATATTAATTATTATTCCTCAACCTAGCTTTTTGTGGCTTTAGGGTTTCCATCCTTATAAGACACTTTTGTAATTATTTGTTCATTCTCTCTTAATATAATTTAAGCTCTGACATTTTTGAGCACAAGAGGGTTTTGCTTTTTCCACATTTTTGCTTCATTCTTTGTGACAGGTATTGTGCATGTAGTTGGATCTTGGAGTTGAATATGATATTTCATCAGTTTCTACACTTTCAATCCAATCCACAACTGAATATGGATCCATTTGTCCACTAAAAAGTGGTACACCCTCTAGAGCTTTTCCACTGAAAACCTTTAATGCCTTTAAGAAGGGTTCTTGATCACTGAAAGGGTCAGGGGTTGGAACTTCCTCTTCTAATTCCACTGCTTTTTCCCTTGCTTCTTCTTCTTCTTTATGATCTATCTTATCTTTCATCTTCTCAGCTTTGTCTTGGACTTCTCCCAAGAGTTGCTCCATTTGAGACAACCTTCTCTTAACAACTTGTTGTCTTGTTCTTAATCATCCACCCTTTTGGCTAACTAACCATTAGTAAACATGGTTTTTTCTTTCTCTAAACTTCTAGGTTTATTCTCTCCCACTGATTCAGTAGGCTAAAACATCCACCACAAGCCTCATCTTTAATCAAGTTTTGATACCAATATGATGTAAGTATTCCAAGGAATTGCTTGCACAATTGACTAAGAAGATCTTCTTTTTCTTCTTCAAGGATCCTAATCTCCTCTAGGTCCTTATTAGGATTAGATGATTAACTAATTCCTAATTCAACTCTTCTCTAAGAGTCTCACACTTTGTGCTTCACCTGTGAAAGACTAACACCATAGTAGTTACTTCACTTCCTCTCCTACACTTAGAAGGATCTAAGTGCCAACTCCACTCTAGCATTCATGAATGATTTCAGGGGTGTCCATCATCATGTAGATAGTCCATTTGATCCCATTTGAATCCATTTTGATGGATCTCTTACTCTTTGTACTCGAGTTCAAACTTTAGTCTCCAAGAGGCCTAATTGGGCTTATTTCCTTGTAGCCTCTTACAGTGTGTTTTTCCCAACTCTTTCAAAACTCTCCCAAGGAATTTGAAAACCCAAACACACATTCAAATACCCTTTATCACTTTACAAGATATTTTTAAGGTTTTAGTTTCCTAAGTCCTCTGTACATAGGGTTCCTACAATCTAGGTCCAATAGGGCTAATAGGCCTAAGTTCTAGGACTGTCTGTAACTTAGTTGAAAACTTTCTCTAAACTTGGTCTCATTGATTGGTATGAACTCAAACATCATGGTATGTTAGGATATGACTAAACCCTAAATGGATCTATACTTTTCCCATACAGTACTTCTCTACCCGGAAAGATATGCTCACTATTTCATCACTAAACCTCTAATCAGGCACTATCTACTCGCCTAGGGCTTAGTAGTAAAAATAGCTCCTGATCTTCCCAAGACTCCTAATCCTAAAATTATATACACTACTGACTCCCCTAATGTATCCATCCATCCTTAGGAGTTTCCCAAGGTTATATTTCATGGGGGAGCCATGAATCGACTGATTGGTCAAGACAGGACCAGTGAGAACACTAAACACAAAACAATTACACTACAACCCTAGACTAACTCAAACCACTATGCTTACTGAATACAAAATTCTTCAAACTATCCTATGAATGCAAAACAACCATTGAATCCATTTGATGTTACTGTCACAACAAAATGCACGGGATTTTTGAAAACACAAAATTGCAGAGACCTTTTCAATATTCACCACTTGTTACAATCATCCCTTCTTCTGAGTTTCAAGTATTGGGTAACATTAGATGCCATCTCCATGATTCTAGGCCTTGTTGGTCGATATCCCATTCCTATTTCTGAGGGGGATCCAAAGTAAGAAAATGTTGTCATGACAACAATGTAACAACTTTTGGCATCTTTGTCTTCATGGCACTTTCCTAACTTCTAGGACTTCTAACATCTCTATTTCAAGGATCCAAGAACATTCATGACCTTAAGGTATCTCTATGACATCATTGATGTGTTTAAGACACATTGAAGACTCTAACTCAAACTCCTAACACTAAGAATTTAAAAACTACTAACAATGGCTAATTTGGTGACCTCAGTCCTAATGACTAACTCACCTAGCCCACATTGCAATGACCTTCTAAGGTCAAAAAATAACCTAAATATCTTGACTTGGCCAATGTCAAGTACAAGCCAAAATATACTAACTGTGGAGGTTAGCCTAGGTGTGCTCCTGTACCACTCTTCCCTTGCTAGGATCTCTATCCTAGCTTCACACACATTAACAATCTTGATGGATGCCTTCTCCAAATCACCATCATCCCATACCAAACAATCTTTCACTTCTTCTTTACCTTCTTCCTCACATTCCTCTTACCTTAGGAAATCTATCCTTATAATCAAAGCTATCCTTCTTGATATCCCCCATGATGAATCATCATCATTCAATCGATTCAACACAAACTTCTCCCCATCCTTGTTGATGGTGTACATATTTTTGCAACCATCATGTAGGGAAAACCTATTAAATTGTCATGCTCTTCCCAAGATCAAATAACAATCAGTCAAAGGCATAATAACACAATAAATAACATCATAATATGAACTAATATTGAAAGAACCGTATGCTTGTTCTTTAACATCAATCTATTCAACATCACATAGCCGATATGCTCTGTAAGGTGTCTTATGAGGTATCCTTGGCAAGTTCAACTTTTCAGCCATCTCTATTGAGAGTATTTTTTCAAAGGAACCACTATAAACTACAACCTTGCATACCTTACCCCTGCATTTGCATTGTGTTCTGAATATGGAGTGCCCCTGAGTATACCTTGCCCTCCTTTACTCATATTCTTCCATGATGGGTGCAATTCCCACTTCTAAATCTTCAATATATCCTTTCCAAAGATTTACTTCCTTGGTTTGATACCACTATGATGCAAAGCAAAGTGGGTCAAACACATGTCCATTTAATCAAGGATAAATTATTCATACTTTAAGTGAGTTACAACTTCCCACATAATGTCAACATCCTTGAGACACCATTCCAACTTGGTTCATCAATTCACCTTCCTCTTGGTGACTCACCAAATAGTGCCTCAAGGTATGACCTATCCTCTCTAGCACTCTCACTTCAAACTTAAACCTGAATTGTTCACACATGCACTCAACAATTTCTGATCACAAACCTTTATCACATGAACTTCAGTGACTGTTTTCTGTAATTATTAAGACTTCACACTTCAATTCTTCCTTGATTGATTCACTACTCTTCCCTATGACAGAAAAATCATTCTTTAACTCGATCTAGGACTCTGACATCCAATTGATCATATCAAACACTTAGTACTCACTAAACACTTCATTTAACAACACACTTTCTTGCTCCTTCAGACTTTACATCCTCACTTGTCCTTTGATCCAAATCTCACCTTTGATATGACAACCTTTACCCTATGAATTTCCAACACTTATCTCACCATATAAAACTCTATCAACCTTAATGCTTCCAAGCAAGAACAATACTCAAACTCTTTCTTGTAACAAGAACTTACTCACTTCTTTGATAGACCAATAGTAAGAGATCAATAAATTTTGAACCTGGATATATTTCTCCAATGGATCCGGTGAGATCCTTTTAAATTTGGTTACCCAAAACATATAAACATTGGAGAAAAATACAATTAACTTTTGATAGATTGCCCACGTACCAGGATCGTATTTCTGGGTCAGTCATACATTTCTGAGACAACAAATTACCATCCTTCTCATTTAAAAACTTATGCCACCTACAAAAATGGACCTTTCCCAACTTGGTGGATTATAATACATGATTTCTTCCCTCATACCACCAATTTTGTGGACTTATTATACTTTAAAACACTGTGAAACTATATTTTATAAACCTGCTTGATAACATAGACAGAGTTATGTTGGTTTTGAAATAAACCAAGATATCTTCCTGATTACAGTGTGGATTAAATAAAACAAGACCCAAAAGATAACGTATTCATACCTTCATTAAACCTTAATAGAGGAATACTAAACCAAATAATTCGTTACATCCAAATTGGAACTCAAACAAAAAAGAACACTCGACAAAACAAAAGTTATTGCAGAGAACCAAGTTTTATTGATCACATACTTAATACATCGACTTCCATCAATTTACATCGGGCATTACAAGTTTTTATAGGCTTATACAGCCCTTTAAAAATCAGAAAATAGATTTTAACCACCTTTGAACCAATCAAAACTACTATTTAATCTGTCCTTAGCATACTTATTTTTGTGTTTTCAAGTTGGCAACAGATTTGTCAACTCAACAACCTATAAACTTTTAAACTTAGAAAATCCGCCTTTTACATTCAAAAGCTTATAATAAGACCTCACAAAAATAATTTATTATAAAACCCTTAAACTACTCCTCAAACCCATACAAAATTAGCATTTTTGGCCATATTAGCCAACATTGGAAACTTTGAATACATTGACACATTTTGATTCAAGCTACATTAAAATGGCATTAATGGACATAGTTAAAACAAAAAATGATTTTAGAGATCTTATTATAATTCATTGAATTATCTATTGGATCATCATGTGAACATCATTGTATACATTTGACTCTTAGGTGCTCCTGCACCAGATAAGCAAAGTGAGCTTAACAAAATTTGGAAAGGGGTCTTTATGCCTCCTATGTAGGTTTTGTTTCTAGTATATGGCGTTGGTTTTTTGGTTTCTAGTTCTATGTTTCATTGATTTCCTATTTAGTTGTTTAGGTAGTTGTATAGATTTACTACTTGTGAATTCATTTTTTATTGTCTTATAAGACTTGATGTTACTTTAATGTTGGGTTCGGGCCCTATCTCATAGTAATTAATCGGAACTAGGGTTACAAGTGTCTAGGTTTGTTTGTATGGAAAATATAATATTTGGAGTAAGTAGAGTCCTTGAGGGTTATTAGGGGTTTGTACATGCTACTTTTTATTGATCTAAGTTGTTTCCACAGTTAGTTTAAAGATTGTGAATAATTGGACCATTATTATTTTTTATAGCCTAAAAGCATAATGTCATTGTGAAAGATAACTTGCATTTGTGAAGATTAAATGTGGGGTTTTATAGAAGTACAAAATTATATCAATACATATTATATTATAGTCATGATGGATAAAATATTCAACATTGTAGAGATACCCAATCAAATGTGATTATCTGAGTTTGAGGAAGTAGTTTCCCTTGTGTTGTAAAATATGGTATCAGTTGATCCTTAGCCACCTTACCTTTGCATCACCATGATGAAGAACACATCATTAATTTCCTCTAAATATTTTTGAAGCATTAATTTACATTCTTTGAGCCATTTATCTTTTCTTCCAAGGTCTCCCACATCATTGAAAAAGGAGGGCATATCTACCCCAACTACCTCTTCAAACTTGCTTATCTCCATCTTGAGAACACCGTACAAATCATTTTATTGATTTATCATTATATGTGCATCTCTGATTGTGTGATCATTTGGTGGCCTTGTTCTATACAACTCTTGGATTTTTTCATTTACTATTTTATCCAATTATTTGTGTTCCTAGATACCATTAAAACATTTCATGTGAGCTACCATAATTTATATACCCAATTCATCATCACAACAAACCTCTCCTTCATTATCTAATGTGAATTTTATGCTTGGAAAGGCTCTATTGATTATTTTTAAAATGAATTATTCCTTGTAAGATTGAAAAAAAAGTGTGTGTGTGTGTGTGTGTGTGTGTGTGTGTGTGTAAGAATGGAAGGTCACAAAAATGTGATATGGTGCCTATATATATGGTGTAATGTATGTGTGTGGGGTGTGGGAAGATAATATTTCTCTCTTAATCCTAAATTCATAAAGGGAAGATCCAAATTGATTAATCCACAAAGAAAGAATCAACCTATTAAGAATAGGGATAAAGAGGAAAACCCTAGGTTCCGTCTTATAGAAAAGAATGTGTAATAGATATAGAAAGATTAAAAACTTAATTGAAATGAATTAGAAGATAAATACTAACCTGAAAATGTAATAGATCTTAAGAATGTTTTTTTCAAGTGTCTGCACTAAGTTTTCAAAAGTTTTGCAAACGGATCAGGCACTGAAACACAGAGATAGAGAAAAACTAGAAATCTTTTCCAGATCTGGCTCAGGTTGATTTTGACCCAGAATAGAATGTTTATCCTGACTCAAAATAGAAAGTTGATCTTGACCCAGAATATAAAGTTGATCCTGACCCAAAATAGAAATTTGACCTTGACCTCCACAGTTGGACGAAAAATCTATTTCTGGATCCCAAAAGTCTGTCGGAAAGGGTATCTAGATCTGCACTTGAACATATTGTCCCGAACCTATACCTAGGAGAAAAATGGTTTTTTGGGGGGGGAGGGGTTTGCCTTAGTCAAACCCTAATTTAGGAATTTACCTTGAAATCAATAATTGAAATAGAGAATGCTACCAAGTAGTAGAAATAAATCAAACAATGAAGCTATGATATTCAATAGATATGCAATTATATTTTGAATGTAAACAAGTATGTAAATATGAAAGCTTGGAATCAATATTATAAACCATAAAAATCCATGATTTTATTATTATAATCCATCTTAAAGGAAGAATGAATGAATCTTGAGGACACACAAAGGATCTTGAAGGAAGATCACATCACCATGATGGATAGATCTAGGGTTTTGAATGATGAATCTTGAATACTTGAACCAAATCCCTTCAAAGGCTTGAATGCTTGAATCCTTGGCTTGAATACTTGAATCCTTGATCATCAATGGAGAACATGAATGATTGAGAGGAAGACTTGAAAACCTTAGTTGAACTTTGAAAGCTTGAGGAGAGTGTTGGAGTGCTTATTATTCTTGGTTAGAGAAAATGAGAGGAGAAGGCTTCCTTATATACCAATCTAGGGAAAAATATTATAGAGAGGCCTACATAGGAGAATAAAATTTGATTTATACCTATACCCCTAGAAGATGACCTATATTAAATATAATTTAAGATTCGTCACGTCAGAACCCAAAATAGTTGACTCGGAAGCGGGAAAATGCACTTTTGAATGTTCCCTAAAAGCTGATAGTCTTTCCAATTGGAAAGGGGGACCTGGGTCGAGGTTGAGGTCAACCATGACCTAGGTTAGGGTCAAGGTCAACCTTGACCTAGGTTAGGGTCAAGGTCAACCCTGACCTAGGTCAAGGTCGAGGTCAAACTTGACGCAGGGAGTTAGAACCCCTAGAAAATGTGCTAGGTGGGATAAACAGTGTCTAGAGTGGCTCAATCAGTGTCCTAAAAAGGAATAGAAGCTAGAGAGGGTTCATAAATGAAAGTAAAAAATTATGATGGCCTAAAAAATCCGCTAAGGAGGGCTAAATTTTCTTAACATGGAAGTTATTCCACTTTAAGATGATACATTAAGCCCCCACTTTAGCAGGAGTATGGAAATCAAACATACTCATGGTAAAGTTAAAAGAAATACTCTGGTGGATCGCAATGAGGTAGAACATCACTTAGTCAAGGAAATGATCCCATAGACCAAGGAATCTAACTTAACATACACGCACAAGGGTACAAAAGCAAAGAGAAAATAGTCATAGAAATCATAAATGAATACATAAGCAAGACAAGAGCAACACTATAAATAACATAGCTTCATGATCTAATCCTACTAGCATGAAAGAGAAAGAGAGAAAAGAGAGAGTGATTACCTCTACTATTAAGATTCCCACCTTAACATGAATCATTAAGGAGGGAGAGCCCAACAGGTTCACCCATAAACTGTGCTTTGTAATTGTAATGCATCTTCTGACGAATTTTGGAATACCCATAGATCCACATTCTTGTATCACTATGGAATATAAAATGTGTCTTTTTAGAATTTAGCAACTTATCTATTTTAACTTCCAAGGATTTTGCATATTTGAATTTCAAAAATGTCTATCTCTTCAAGATTTAGCAATGTATGTGTGTTACCTTCCAAAGATTTAGAAACAATAAAAATAAAAATAAAAATGTGTTTCTCTTCAGGATTTAGCAACTTAAGTATGTTACCTTCCAAGGATTTAGCATGTTATAAAATGTAAACTATAGTATAAGGGAGACCCTATATATTCCCCCCTCCTTATCATGACTACCTAATAGACAAGATGAGGAAGATAAAGGAGGATACCTACTTCGCAAAGTAATGAGATATCATGTTAACAACAATGTACACTATAGTCTTAGCAAAGAGTATTGACCCGAGTATAGATAATCATGAAAAGGACATGTCGGTTATGGAAAAAGGATCTGCAAAGAGGAAGAGATCTTGTCAAAAAGATTCCCACCATAGAGGATTTCTTAGGATAAAATATCATCTTTCAAATAAAGGTAAAGAGGGAACAAATATTTAATCATCAATCCCCCTGCGATAAAGAGGAAGTGGAATCTTGGAATGAAGGAATCAAACTCTAACCCAAAGCAATGGAAAGAGTTTATAGAGAACATAATTTGCAAAATAAAGAAGAGGTGATGACCAAGGACAATCACCTCTCATATAAGAGGGTATCCATAGACAAAACATAAGTCTTTATAAGGAATAATGTTGCAGAATAAAGAAATTCCGCTAGGCTAAGGAAATTAGATCCTTAGACATAGAGAAAGAAGGAAACCCTTTCCCCCCAGGGATGAAAGAAATGGATATACCAATCATATCAAGAGATGCTATAATAAAGAGATGTCTATACAAAAAAAATGTCCTATAAAATATATTGTGAATATTATAAGAGAGCTATGGATGATTATGAGCAAAGGAGGTATGTATCATAATACAAAACCATAGGGATAGAATATAGAAAGGATAACCAATTAAGATTAAAAAAACAAATACATGCTAAGGGAATAATGGATCCTAGAAAAAAAAAAGGAAGAGATACATCTTTCCCCCTAGTGAAGAGACAAGAAGGAGAAAGATCTATATTATTGAAGAACGAGGGGTATGCCCCATATGGAAATTATGAAGAAATTATAATACCACATGAGAATGAGATATAATTCCTAAAGTAGCTCTTTCTGTAACATACATCTTGAAAGGCACACAATCAGAAATTAAATGTGTATTAGTATAATGAAAAGGACATTTGTAATTGGAGAGAGCATCTTTTGGCATAGGTTTAAATATTTCTTTCTTAGAATTCATTAATTGAACGGAGACCTTCTAAGCCACATCTTGAGGAGCATCAGGGTAATATAAGGAAGTTGTTGGAAGAGAATATGAAGAGGAGGGCGATGATCAAAATCAACCACCTCAAGTTGGGATAGTGGAAAGCCTAGACCATGCTTATCTTGTTTAGAGGATAGATGAACTAGATACTTAATACCATGTTCATTAACACCAAGCCCTAAACCCTTATAACCTTGTTTAGCCACCATATTGTATCCAGTAGTGTACATATCTTTTAAAGCTTCTACATGAGGTTATTGTTTACGGTGATAATGAGAAAATTTTGTGTAAGGTAGAATGATAGGTTTGGAAGAATTTTCATTTCTCTTCCCTTTAATATCATCATGGATCGAATAAGAATGGGAAGGTAAATCAAAGAAATCTTGAACATCTACATCATGAACTATAGTTTGAGACTCATCATGAGTGTGAGAAGAACTAGGGATAGAAGATGAAGAAATAGTAGGAACATTAGGAATTGGATTAGGAAGGATAGGTTGAGGATTAGGAAGATTAGGAATTAGATTCAAAATGATAGGATTAGGATTAGGAAGATTAGGAAATGGGGTATCATCTACCAAATTCTTCACATAATCCAAAAGAGAAAGTTCTGAAAGTTCTGAAAGTAGGAAGACTGGTATTAGTTAATCTCATAATAGCATGAGCAAGTGAAACATGAAGAGTAACAAACATCACGAAATGGATGATACTTTCATAAACATCATAAGTACTATAAAGAGATGCTAAAAGAATAATAGTAAGGAAAATAACCATACCCCAAAGCATCTTAAATATATTCATAATGTTCATAAAATGCAAGAAATGTTTTTGGGAAAAGAAGTAGAGTATCTAACACCAAAATGAAAGAGTTATCTATCGTGGGTTCACCAGAATATAAGAT
>MU227881.1:3003020-3019683 GCA_018584345.1 Thuja plicata | reverse complement strand
GTCATTTATTTAGTCATTTTAGTAGTGATTTTACCCGATGACCAAATTGGTCATTTATTTAGTCATTTATATTTGTGAATTGAAAAACATGGGTAGAACATGATCAGTTTTAGTCATGTGACTAAAAATTTTAGTCACGTGACTAAAAGTTTTAGTCACTTGCTCATTTATTGCCCAAATTCTACTAGTGAATGCCACATGAGGATGCATTTTCCTAAGATTTTTTTTGTTTGGTTTTACTCCGGGAGCAATGGACAAGTGATGCATTGTTAAGTTGGTGTCAAGTCCTCACATATCTAAGTAGGACCAAGAAAAGTTGATCTTTTTGTTCATGAAAAACTGAGTGAATTGTTTCTTCTATACTTCAGACAAAAACTATGCTAGGTATATTAGCTGAGGTGATTCTATTTCTCCCAAGTTGACTGGCCATGTAGGATCTATGAGTATCGAAGACTGCTCCTAGAAGTGATTAGGTAGGTTATCAAGCTTCCCATCCTCTAGTGCCTCTGAGAGGTTTTCACCATTGGATACGTCATTTGTTTTTACTATTTTGGGTTCTAACACTACCACAACGTGGTTTTCATAGCCAAACCCTTTCTTCTTTTTATTTTTCTTTTTAAGACTGAGAAACTTTATATCCCCCTCCATCATGTTCACACTCATTACACTGGTGGAAGAAGTAAGGGGTTTAATAGAATTGAGGTATCATGCCAATCCATAGTCATTTGAGTTGGAAATTAAGTTCATAGGTTCATTTGGATTCTACTCAATAAGTTCATGGTATATTAGGGATAATGATCTAGTTGGCTCTAGGGATAGCATCGCATTATCATGATCAGAACTTTTGACTGGTAAGAGAAGATCTATTAATCTACTTTCCAAAGGACTTCCTAGATCACAAAGTGTCATAACATCACTATCAGGGTTTCTATTAGTATTATTTAGATCTAACCCATTTGATCTAGTGCTAGGGCTTTGAATATCCTCTCACACAATTCCTTGGTCAAGTAAAACTCTTAGAGGAACAATCTCAATCCTTGCAATGGGTCTGATTCTGGTGTTACTTCCAAAGTTCCAACTTGTGTTCAAAGTAGCACTTGAAATTTTCCCTTGTTCAAACTAAGGAGAATACTTATGAATGACATCAACCTCGATATCCACTATAGCATCTGAGTGGGAATACCATTCGTACTCATTATAAATTGTTCCTACAGAATGAGGTATATCTAGAATATGGGTAAGGGTGACTGACTACCCCTAGTTAGGATGTATTTCTTCTAGGTCACTCTCCATACCCTAACCAAACTCATACTCATAAGAATCAGATTGGTTGTCCTTAGATCTACTCAATTATTGTGTTATATTCAGAGGAACTCCTTTGTCTTCACTTGAGCTACCCTCCTCTTCTTTTACTTTTGTTTGTATTTCAATTTCTTTTATGGATGTTGGTAATTCAATTTCTTGTGTGCATGGCTCCATGAAGTAAGGTAGATCCAATGTATGAGTGACAGTAACTAGCTTCCCCCAGTTTGGGTGTCTTTCCTCTTGTCCATTTTCTTATTCTAGCAGACTCACCAATGTCTCTTTGGCTAGTTGATTTTCTTCTTGTGATTTCTATAATATTGGTTCATTTGGTTTGAAGAGACCTCTTAACTAATGTAAAATGTAGGTTTCTCCTTGGTAGTCAAGATTCTCTATTTTTATATGTAACAACCTCTCAAAAGATAATCGTGTAATCTATGCCTCTTCTCCAGATTCATCATCGGAGTCCTCTGCTTGATCAAATATGGGACCATCTCTGGAGGAAAGATTGGATTTTTTCTCACTGTATACAAGACCTATTTTGTCTTTTGGGCTTTGAAACATTACATGTATAGGCTCTATCAATCCTTTATTCTTTCCTAGGGGCCCTTTTCCTTCATACCCCATTTGTTGCATGAGATGGTATCCTTTTCCATACTTCTACATGGAGATCTCAACATGTTTAACCTCTTGGTCATTCTCTTCTTTTTAAATCCAGGCAAGAACAACTTTGTCCTCAGTTTCCTCTGTAAGAGAAACACTAGCTTTTACCATACCCATTCCTTCATGTATTGTTGATGTATGGGTACTAGAAGGTTTGAATGACAGTGAGGGCTTTCTATAAGACTTGGGAGACTTAGGAAGATTATTCATAGATGGCAAGGGATGAAACTAATATTCTCTCATTCTTGTGTCTTTGATCTGTAATTTCTCCTCAAAATTTCTCATGATATTTTCTCTAGAACTCTCCACTTCTTGTCCATTGACTGCTTCTTTGTTGTGTGGGACCATGTTGTCAACTTGTTTCAAGTTGTTGCAAGAGTAGTTACTATCGGCTAGGATTGAGACTTTTACTCCATTATGTGGGAACTTCACACGTTGATGGTATGTTGATGGGATGACCTACATATCATGAATCAAAGGCCTTCATAATAAGATGTTATAGGCCAAAGGAAAATATAACACTTGGAAGATTATGTCTCTCTTGATTGGTCCTACCCTGATGGGTAATACAACTAATCCTTTTGATGACCTTTCCTCTTTTTTCATATGCCTTTATGGTTATTTTCCTCCTTAGATCTATAACATGCTCTTAGAAATATAATGTTGTTACAAGTTTGAGAGTATAAATATTCAAACCAGGGCCTCCATCTATCAAGATGGGTTTGACTCTATGCTTATGGATCAAGACCTCTATATGAAAAGGTTGATTATGGAAGTGATTTAGCAACTTATCATCTTCTTATGAGAAATAAAGGTAATGAGGTGAGGTCAAGTGACCCATCATTGTTTGGAATCAATTGACATCAAGATCTTTTAGCACAGTTGTTTCTAGAAGGGCAGTTTCAAGAATTTCCTTGTGTTATGGTGAGATCTTAAGCAATTCCATAATAGAAATTTGAGCAAGAGTTCATTGTAACTGATCAACTAGGTTGTAGTTTTTTGTTGGAATTGATGAGACCAATTGTTTTGATGCCAAGGGTTTTGTTGTTGATGTGATAGGTTGTTTGGATGAGGAGGCTACTCCCTTACGAGTGACCTTGGATTGATTTCTTATTATAGGATTGACAGATTCAGACTCTTTCTTATCTTTGATGATGATCATGTTGACCGATTAATTGCATGGTTCAATAACGTGGATCACATTGTCATTATTAGCATAGGTGTAATTCACTTTGGCTCCTTGACTCTTTGGCTATTCTCCCTATTAATAGGAGGAAAGAGGTTTTTTAAGAGCCTTGTGATCACTATTTGAATGATGTGCATCAATGGTGATAGTTTTGTTATCAATCAAGTCTTGTATGACATGTTTTAATTTCATGCATTCATTGGTCAAATGTCCCTTATTCTTGTGATATTTGCAAAACATGGTTATCATTCCACCACTTCGGCTTTACTATTGGTTCCCAAGGCTTTGAATCTAGTAATGTAATGATCTTATTAGCCAATAAAGTCTCTAATGTCATTTCAAGTAGTTATCCCAGAGGAGTAAATTCATGCTTGGGTTTAGCTACCCATGTTGATTTGTCTTTGTGCATGTCTTGGTTATGCTTTGGAGTTGATTAAACATTTTATTTGTTCTTAGCAGCATGAATGCTACTAGAGAGATTGAATATCAGTTCTTTGGGTTTGAAATCGGATGAGCCAACCACTCCATCATTGACCACATTTTTATTCTTGTTCCAATATTTGTTCTTGTCTTTGTTATTATTGTTATTGAAACTTCTTGAGGGTTTAGTGTCTTTGTACAAGGTAATCTCACCCTTCTTCACAAGAACTTCCTTGATTCAGATAGTGATTTCCACCAATTTTTTAAAAGTAGCATATGTTTTCATTTGGAGTGTGTAGTTCATTTCGGGTACCAAGTTACTGATCAACTAGATATGTATCTTCTCTATTTCCAGGATTTTTCTAGGATACCTTGTGAATATCCTTCTCCTTCTTTGGAGGAATTTGACAAAAGGTTCACCATTATGTTTCTTGGTGTTACATAGGTTTAATATGGTAATCGTGTGTAAGATATTATAGGAATATTATTGAATGCATTTCTACATGAGTTTGTCAAATGTGTGAATGCTTGGTGAGAGTTTAGTGAACCACTTCAAAGATTGACCTCTGAGGATCCATGGGAAGAGTCTCATTAGGAACATATTTCATGCATAAATTCCATGCTAAGAGTAAAAAATTCTATCACATGTCTTGAGGTCACCATCTCCATTGTACTTGTCATACTTTGGGATTTCAACTTTGGAAGGAAATGGTGGCATGTATAGATTTTAGTTAAATGGAAAGGGACATATAGATTCCAGTGAATACTTGTTGGAATATTGTTCCTTTTTATTTTTAAGCTCCATGAGTTCACATCTCATGTCTTGCATTTTTCTTTTAAGGACAATGATTAGAGACTCTTCCTCATGTTGTATTAGTATTTCAACATCAAAATATGGAGGAAGTTTGACCCTTGTGGAAGCTAGATGCATGAAGTACTTATCTTTGTCCAGTTGCATGAGCATTTGTATCATCTTTTGGAAATGTTTTTCTTGTTGAAATCTTATGATTTATTCTTCTGTAGGTTCCTCAATCGAGGATGAAATATTATTATGGTGACTCTATCATCCCTAGCTAGATCCCCAATCAAACCCTGACATGTTTGGTTTCTTTTAATGATTAGTATGAAATGATTGCTAATAAGGGCTTGAAGTTTGGAATATTGGTATTGATTGATGTATGAATTATGTACCTTGATTTGGAGTCTTGTGGGTAGATTTTGGTTTTTGACAGGACGAGGCTCTAGGGGTAGAATCGTTGATAGCCTTACCAATTTGAATAGAGATCAAGCTTTTGTTGCTGCCTTCTAGTCCATACTGGCATGAAAGAAAAACACAGTTGAGAATTCAAAATGAATATATTGATGGGTCAATGTCAAAGATCACCAAATGACCACTTGTCTAAGAGGTTTATGAGAGATATTTTGATGAAAGGTAGCTGAGCTAGGTACAAGGTGTCAAGATTGTGACTTGAATGTCTACTGGGTGACACTTATGACTGAGCTAATTGAGATTGATTTTGGATGAGATAGATCATGACAAGTAATATCATTAAATAATATAGGATGAGAGATGAAGATGGGTCCAATAAATATGTCAAGGACACATGATTGTTGTGATAAGGTATGGTAACTAATTTGAGCCACATAGATGAAAGTCAGGATGACTGTAAGGATATCAAAGATCAAGGAAGATGTTGGATTCTAATGCAGACTTGTATGACAATTCTCACTATATCGGATGACAATTCCCATAGGACCATACAACTTCCTTCTTTAAGGGTGTTTTATCATACGATAATTCCCACTCAACATAGTGATAGGACATGACAGGGATAAATTGCCACTTGATTTGTGTAAAAATTTTGGAAAATTTATGCAATTCTGATGTAATAGTGTCTTATGTTATTTTAGCATCAATTTCAAGGTGATTCAAGCACATCAAACATGAAGGAGGGAAGATCAAACCCACTTTCTATCCCTATAGTCAATTGGCTTAGTGAGAAAACCCTCGCTCACTAACTTGGGTACACACCCAATAGCTAATCAGAATATGACCACCACCATCCACGCAATGGGTCTCTGATTTTGAAAAGAAAGAGAACCAAAATAGAAATCCAATGCATCCAGATATCGACCATCTGGACACCGCTATGATTCTATTGGTAGCAATAAGAAGATAATAAAAAAGGATTTTCCAATTCTTTTCTAGGGTTAAGCTCAGATCATGGAACTGCGCGGCTGCCAGACATGTGACAGCGCCTACCACATTTATCCTAAATCAACATTGACCTAGAATTGAAATGAAATATTCCACAAACAACAATCAAAGAAAATAAGATCATAATCCATCATAGCTACTCTCATCACCTGGTGGTATCCTAGAGTAGCGTAAGAACATAACTACGAAGGATAAACTAACATCCAACTGACATGACTAACCTAGTCAACAGTTTATTGTTCCTTGATTTTGCTTGTTTTTTTGATGTTTGATTGTGTCTAGTTTCAGGAATGGATGACTCATATAAAATTGATTTGTCTATTTTTTGGCGTATCCGTTACTATGTAAGACAATTGATTTGTTTGATTTGAATATTGATTGATTGATTGATTTGATTTGATATGAATATAGATTGGATTACTGATAAAGATGAGTCATATGAGTCCATTGTTGATTTTCAAAGCTCATAATTTTGACCTTTGATGATTGGCTTTAATTTGATCACCATTCGCTTATTGATAGATTGGATAGCTGATAAAGCTGAGTCATATGAGTCCATTGCTGATTTGTGAAGCTCATGATTTTGACATTGATTGATTGGCTTGATCAAAATTTTCTTCTTGATAGATTGGATAGTTGATAAAGCTGAGTCATATGAGTTCATTGCTGATTTGTGAAGCTCATGAGTTTTATATTGATTTATTTGACAGATTGGCTTTCTCTTGTTGATAGATTGGATAGTTGATAAAGTTGAGTCATATGAGTCCATTGTTGATTGGTGAAGCTCATGATTTTGACATTGATTGATTGCTTTGATCACCCTTTGTTTCTTTGATAACCGAACTGGTTTTATTGCTTGAGATTTTGCAATATTTGATTTTTTTTATGATGATTGATTTTTTTCAGGACATTTTTCTCTTTTTAGGAATTTTGACGACTTTTTAAGATTTTTAGGGATTTTTTTAAGGATTTTTAGAATTTCCCCCTAGTCTAGAAAGGCAAGGAAATTATGGATTGGTGGATGAACTAGTAGATGGATGAAGTTCAAAGGTCTCTTAGTATGTCTTGAAGTTATTTGGATGCTAAGGACTATCCACGGGATGGGATAACATGTTTCTTTGCAAGATAAGGGATTGGACATCACAAGATAAGATAAAGACATGATGCATTGATTGACATGTGGTTGACAAGAGTGGACATGTCAAGAGGATGTTGAAAATAGGTTTTGCATTTTTTTATCTGTATTTTCTAATCAAGACCAAGAGACAGATTTGATAGGATAATGATAGGACATGGATAGGGCAAGCAAGATCAATAATGGACAAGGGGGAGGGATATGGATTCGATAATCTGAAAAGATAGGAAATATGGACCATAGGGAAGTGGAAAACATGAAGCATATATGACATGTGATGCTTCTATGGAGACCCTAGCCTTGTTAACATAAACGTTGGAGAAAAGGAAATATGGATGTTGATAAGATAAGGGATATGAGGGATATAGGGTAATGGAGGAAATGAAAGGGATATGATATTATAGGAAAATATGGATGGAACATGCCCCCATGTATGGAATGCAAGAGGTTAATAGATTATACAACATTCCTATTTGCTAGGTTTTCATCATGGTACTTGCCTAATGGGCCTGTTTGCTAGGTTTACACTAGTGGACGAATATTTTTCTCTTTCATTCTTTTAATTTTTTTTTACCTTTTTGGAAGATAATAGACTCATGATAGGACATGGAGGAAGCACTTAAGCATCTTTCTCTTTAGATTGTAACCTTGTAATATGTGTTATAGTAGATCGTGGTTGTTGAAGGTATGTTCACAGATGTTGATAGGGTGATGGAAAATGTGGGAAATAATGGAATGGTGTGTACTAAGAGGGGAGGGGTGAATCAGTACCCTTAAAAATTTTATCACTTAACCTTAATCCTTTTAGTAATCAATTGTATTATCAACCATATGTGTTATTTTATCTCTGTGTGTGTTATATCAAATCATAAACTTAATTAGCATGTAAACATTCATAGAAACATTCATGAAATGTATTGACACATGACACAAGATTTGGTAACGCATAAAACCCCTATTAGAAGGTAAAAACTATGGTGGGGATGAAACCCAAAAAACTTCACTATCTATAGAATGGAAGGGGCCGATTAAGGCTTACAATTTTTTATCACTTTTGATGATATACCCTGTTAGGAGTATCATGTGGAGACTAGTTAAGGTCTACTTTGTTAAGAGCTTTAGCAACACTATTTAGTGTGCACTTGATTAAGAGATTAAAAAAGGATTGTTAAATCCACCTTTCTCAAGGATTTCTTCTATTTGCTACACTTGTTAGAATGTAGTCAAAAATATTGATTGACCTGAGTATATGCAATCTACAATTGTTGATTATAGATCCATTAAAGATTACATGTACAATGTATCACCTATAATGATTGATTAATACCTTTGTTCTGCTCTGTATCCTTGGTTCTTGTTCTTGATAACTGATTTCATCTTTGGCTATTCTTCTGCATAAAACTTTGTCTCTAATCCATAGAAGTGTATGTGGCTACAATCATCATCACATCCATATGTTATGATTGATTACACATCTATTTATACAATGAGTTTTACCTAAATGAGTTTCACTTATAACAATGTTAACTCTATCATCAAAGGTTTACAACTTGACCTTGATCTCCTAGTTTGCATGTTTCTAATTAGTTAGACAGATTAAAACAATTATAATTACATTGCTTGACCCTCAAGAAATGGATTTAAAGATAATTAAAAAGCTAAATATAAAACACAAGTGTTCTATCTGACGTGGAAGTCAGATCCATATTTCTCAGGATTTAACTGCCTCTCGGTAGACTGCTACTTAGTTTTATCTTTAGTCTGTCTATCAGTGTTCCTCTACGAACTATTTTGTCAGGTTACACTGTAAATGGCTTGTTAGATTCCTCTGTCAGTTTACTCTATCGCATTCCACTTTAGCATTTTTGGTTTGCACTAGTAAACTGTGTCATCAGGTTCCCTTGTGAACTTGTCTGTCAGGTTGCATTAAAACCCGTCTTTTGATGTTGGTGTTACCAATGGTTCAAAACTATTTTCCTTTGCATACTAATGGTAAGATATGTCTTCAATATCCCCCTTTGACATTAGTATCAAAAAATGATTTGTGAAAAATACTAAAATGTGTAGTATGTACACCATGTGTTCACCTTTTCATTATGACTCCCCCTATGTATATGTCAGTATAGTATGTGGGTATGTATGTACACTTGCCTTTATACTATTCTCCCTTTTCACCTTATCTTTCCCTTTTATCATTTTCCCATCTAATTCATATCATTTCCCCCTTTACTACTGTATCATATCATTTTCCCCCTTTTTTTATAGTAAGGGCAAAGGTGTAAATACTTACAACTTGTAAAAAATGCGGGAATGGGAGTTGTTCATGTATTCCATCATCTTCTCCCATTTTTCTTGAAGGTTTTCTAGGGCCATATGCTCCAACGTAATCCTGGCGTGCATATCATAGATGTTGTCAGTGATAGACATCTCTGGAGTGGCTATCAATTGCCTAGCCATAGTCATATGTTGCTACAATAGTGTAAGATTCAGTAGTAGTAGAGCCTTTAGCTTGGTTACCCCATCCCTGAATTTTGATTCTGCCTCTTGAATTTGAAGTCTCAACTTCTTTGCTTCCATTACCTTTGCATAATGCAACTTTATTGCATTGTCGGTTGTTGAGAGACCTTGAGCACTAACAGTAAGATCTGTATCTATTTTTGCAATCTTATCACTGTTTTCTTTAGTGAAGTGCTCTAATGTGCTTAAATTATGAATTAAGGTGATAGCTTCTGAAATGATTGGTTCTAATGCATTTACTAGTTCAGACATCTTTACCATATTCTTGGCAATTTCTTGGCTGATTTTATCAGTTAATTTGTACTAGTATTTTTGTTCTACGCGCTCTTATAATTCACAATCCAATGTTGTTGGTTCACATTTTGGTATCTCTATTATTTCATCAAGTGTAACTTGTAGTTTGTTTTTCTTGTTCTTGTTCTTCTTCTTCTTGGATACTATATGGGAAGTACCTGTATGCAGAACCATAGAAAGATCCTTTGCTTGGTCAAAAGTACTTGATGAAGGCTTTGGTGGTGTTGTGTCTTTTGCCTACTGCTCATTATTTTCCTGTCGATTGGGAGTGGACGTCTCCGCATCAAGCTTTAGTTTATCTGTAGCATCTCCTTCGGTATCCTTAAGAGTAGCATCATCTTTCTTCTCTTCTTCACCTTTATCTTTATGTTCTCCACCTATTACTTTTGGTTCTCCATCTAGTACTTTCTGTTCATCAGTTGTATCTTTTTTTTCATCAGTACCCTTATCTTTGGGTATGCTTGCATCTTTGTCCTCTTTTGTTGTTTCGGTTTGTTTACCTTGGTTATCACCTGTATCCATCGGTGTAGTTATATCAAGTGCAGGTGTCTCCTCCTTTTTTGTTGAGATTATATTGATAGCTTGTATCAATAAGGGTATGTTTCCTGGTGCATTCACTTGTACTACATCTGTGGTGTCTACTACTTGTTCTTTTTCTTGTTCCTTCTCGGTGAAAATAGTAACATCTTCATCTTCCTTAACCTTATCTATAGGATCATCTTCTTTGATATCAGTGATAGTATTATTGGTGAATGTTTCATCTATAGTATCCATATCCTTGTTAGCTTCTGTGTTCAATGCTTCTTCATTAACATCCTCACCATCATTTATAATAATGTGTTCTGGGCTCAGTTTAGCCTAATCTTCTTCATTGGTGGCTTGTCGGTGAGTTTTGTTACACACTCAGGGCTTAAATCCTCCTTGGGTGGATTGATGATTTTATTCTAGGTATCATCACTTTCTTTTTCAAGCTCAATTAATTTTCCTTGTAGCACTTTGTAAACTCTTAATTTTGGTGAGAACCTCTTGGAGTGTAACTTCATCATTTCTTCAATTTCCTCCATTTTGGACTCTGGTGGCATAATTAAAACTAGGGATCTTTCCCTTATCAATTTTTCTTCCTTTAATGCATATGTCCACCTTGCTAAAAGTTTGTCTAGGAGTTCTTTAGGCATCTTGTCTTCAAACTGTATTGGTATATATTTGAATACACACATTATTGTGATGATTACCTCCTCTATCTTATTCTGATCCTCGGGATCCAATGCTAGCCATTTCCTAATCTTAGGGTCAGTTATTGAACTTGACTTGATGGTAGTTGCACATACCTCATCAATTGTGGTAGGGAACTTATTCTTAACAGGTTGTTCATTATGTTCAATGTCTTCTACATCTTCCTTACTTCTTATTAGTCTTCTCCTTTTTGTTGGTGTATGTTTCCCGATTTGAGGCTTCCTCTTGTAAGTCCTCACTTGTCCTTTCTTGACCGGTTATGAAGTTGCAGCTTTTGTTGTTTGACTTCTAGTCCTTGATGCAGTTGTAGTCCTTGGTTTCTTTGTAGGTGGTGGTGGTGGTGCATTGGACTCTATAGATTTGGAGTCACTCAATTGTTCTTCACCGATGGGTGACTATCCCTCAGTGTCATCCTTTTTTTCTAACTCCTCATCATTTCCCGACAACTTCTTCTTGAGTGTCTTTACCATTTTCTCTTCCTTTCTTTCAATTTTCTTCACAACTAAGCCTATTTTTATTCTTTCCTTGGCTTCCTCATAGGTTCCAAACCTAGGTTGTGATTTGTCCACTGGTTCATTTATCAATGCTTCAATAGCAATGGTGACTTGATCTATGTTGACCTTATAGTCAAGTGGTGCTAACCATGTTGTCCTTGGTACAACTGGTTTGATAAAGGTGTTATCGATGTCCACCATAAAACAAATGTCAGTTTTATACTTTTCTACCAGTTGTTCTGGTATCCTCATCCTTTTCTGCATTCTTTCCTTAAATCCAGTAAAGTATTCATCCATGACTGATGCAAATTTGTCACCTAGTGACTTGATGAATTTGTTGGCAAGTTGACTTCCTGAGGATGCATGACTCATTTTGTGTTGTCATCATGGCAACAAAGTCATGTTTAGTTTTTGTCATGAAAGATAAAATGACTAAGTATGAAAATAGGGCAGACAGAGATACTCAATGATCAGCACATTAGCGCACATGCAAGAGATCGAGTCAGAGTATGCGTGTTCAGATATAAGTTGCATGACATGTGTACATGCTACATCTAGACACGCATAGTATGAAAAAATAGTACAACAAAGTTACAGGCAGATCAGTAATCCAGCAGTCCAGAAGACAGAGCATGGAAGCCGACTACTATTTTGATCAGCGTGAATTATTTTGTAATGTAATGGCTAAGAACCTTTTATTCTATGTTTTTAATGATGTAATTATCATTATAGTAAACATGCTTGAGCTGACTTGTTCGGAAGCATTGTATATTTTGTTTTAGGGCTGACTAGTGTTTTGCTTTGGGTCGCGCCTATTCATATATGAACATATAAGTATGTAATGTAAATTAATGTTATAAGCATAGATTATTATGCAAGAGAAAGATACAGAGGGATAGTATAATGAATTCAGTATATGATATAGCTCTTTAAGAGAGTAAGAGAATTCATGCATACACAGAACTGATCAGACAACAGTGTCATCCCAACAGTTCATTTTGATATAGTACATATCATCTTTTAGAAGGTTATAGCCTTCATCTTATTGGGCAGTGAGCCATATACTTTTAACAGGGTTTCGGAAAAGACTCCTAATAGGGTCAGACCTTTAACCAGGTCATTGTACTGATATTGTAAAGACTGCTTCTAACAGGGCAAAGGAACTCTCACAGGTTCATTATACTTAGTACAATATTTGTGGGTACTAATTCCAACTGGAGTTTTCCTCTGATCAAGGTTTCCCCATAACCATATCATGTGTTATGAGTTCTTATGTTAAGCTTCATTCTATGTATGTTTGATTTATGTTTAAGTTGTTGAAAAGTAATTAATACACAAACACTGATTCAACCCCCCCCGCCCCCTTTCAGTGTTTTTAACAATTGGTATCAGAGCTCTAGTCCTTAGAAAATAAGTTTAACCACTTAAGGAGATCATGGACTCAGCAAAAGCAAAACATTTGAAAAAGAATCTTGAAGCAGCTCTTGAAGATCTTGATAGATCTAAAAAAGAAAATGAAGAACTTAGACTGAAAGTTGATGGCTCACAAATGCTTATCAAGAAACTAAGAAAAGATTTGAAAGATTTTTCTACAAGTGACTTAGGGAAAATGATCAAAAAACTCAATGAAGAGAATATGTCTCTGAAAGATAGAGTTGAAAATGTTGAAGAGATTAAAGCAGATCTACCAAAAAGGGAAATCAAGCAAGTTAACAGAACTTGTTATGCATGAAACAAACATGGTCATTTGGAAAAAGATTGCAAAGAGGTAAGACCCTTTAATGGCTATTGTTTCTCTTGTAATAAATTTGGTCACAGAGCTATACATTACAGAACAAATCAAATAAATTAGTCACAGCAGAACCAAAGAAGAATGAATCAAAACAATCAGAGAAATAAAACTCAAAGGAATCTGCAGAACACCACATGTCAGATATGTAACTACAATGGACACACAACAAAGCAATGCAACATGATGAACAAGAGAATTAGACCTCCTATCATTTGTCACACATGTGGAAAGGCTGAACACGTCTCAAGGTTTTGTAGATCCAAAACTCAAAAGCAAGAAGATCCTAAGAAATCACTATTTGAAGAGAAAGGAGAAGTTAAGTTTGTTCAAGCAAATGAAGATTCAAGCAAAATTTGGGTTGAATTAAAGAAGGACAATGATGTTAATAAAGTAGTTGATTCATCCACAGTGGACGCACCCTCTACTTCTGCTTGAATAGACCTTCTTGGTCTTAGGGGGAGCTATTCTAGCTCAGGACCCCTGCGCGGTTGGTATACTCACCTTTGAGTATGCGCCTATGATATCATGGTTACAAGAATAGAATATTTCCATGTGCATTCATGCACTATCTAAAATGCATCGGGATCTAATTTTCAAAATCTCTGAGTAATTTGCATACGGTTGCAAACATTAAATGCGGTAGATTGTATAAAAGAAAGTAAGTGTTTGATCTTTATCACACTTGCATTCGAGAGCATAGAATTTGGAGAGCATTGGAGCACTAGACATCAAGGCACAGAAGTATAACAGATTTGGTAGTTAAGCAAATAGACAAAAATTTTGAAATGGAACCCTAGCAGTTGCGTTATTTCAAAATTTTGTGAAACCCTACTTATGCAAGTTCCAAGTAAGTATGGAAACCCCAGTTGTGTTTGATATAGTAGAGAGGAAGAGATTTGTATTCAAGAGGCATCCATTCAAATCCATACTGGATGATGTGGAAGGGGCTTTCTCCAAAACCCCGCTAGGTGTTGTTCACATGGAAGATATTCGCGCGTATATTTACTGTAAGAAGGAAACAGTAGGAGATGTCAGCATAGTCACTCATATGGGATCAATGATGAAACCTGATTACACATTCAAGGATGAGTTCACACACTTGACAGATAACCCTATTTTCAAATACTTGAATGCACATGAGTTTGATGAGCTAGAGTGCGTGAATATTTTGTTAAGAAGAATACATGATTATCTTTATTGGATTGGTGAGGTCCCTGTGCGCATCACTACAGACCTAATCCATGAATTAACTAGACTTCCCAAGACATGACCAGTTTTTCCTACTGGTAAGGATGTCAAGAAACAAATTGAGCAAGTTTGTCTATCTAGAAGTGACAAGCATGGAATGACAGGTGACCCTATCAAAGAAGATGACATAAAACTCTTAACATTGATACTTAGGTATAAGTTTCAGCAAGCAAGCAGGTTGAACAGTGTCTCTACAAAAACAGTCCTAGGAGCTATCAGAATGGTGAAGGAAAACACTCAATACAACCTATGTGAGATCTTACACGGTCAATTAATTGACAACATTCAAATTATAAAGCATGACAGAAGCAAAACATTCAAGTTTGGATCTCTGATCATTTACTTGTATTTTCATATAGTTGGAAAGGTTGCAAACCTTTACCTAGACAGGAGAAAACCCACAATGTCTCAGATTTCTCTTAAGTTCACTTTAGAGAGCAGTGCAAGGGATGCCATGGATATGGATATAAAGACATTCAGGATCAAAATGCAGAATAGGTTTAGACTATCTGAGAAGATAGTTGACAAGTACAAGGATACCATATGTTTCATGGTAGAAACAAATTGCACATGCATGGAGGCAGTTGA
Source organism: Thuja plicata (assembly GCA_018584345.1). NCBI lineage: Eukaryota > Viridiplantae > Streptophyta > Pinopsida > Cupressales > Cupressaceae > Thuja > Thuja plicata. The sequence continues at coordinate 3,004,593 of MU227881.1, read as the reverse complement.
ACCTAGAATCAAATGGATTCATCCTCTTGGTTATGAAGTAGAAGAACATGTGTTAGAAGGATATGCACAAGTTCTATTGTTAATGCCCAAAGATCCTAATGAGCCTGGGTGGGGCACTTACAAAGAGAAGACCAATGAAGTTGATACTATCTTACATAGTGCTGATAATAAAAGGAAAGCATCCAGAATTACATCTAACATACTAAAAGTTCATGGAGTCACTCAAGAACATCTTGACAAAGCCAAAGATGCCAAGATAGAAAAAGAACTTGAGAAAGCTGAATAGATCTAGAAGAAGAAGAAATTAGAGAGCACCTCTGTGCCCTCTACAACCATTGACTTAGATTCATCTCCACTATCTACACCAAGCAAGAAGACTACAAGAAGAAAATAGGCACCCACAAATCACCCATCCTCAAGAAACACTCAAAGAAAAGCAAAGAATACTCAAGATCCTCCTGAGGTAGGAATTAGACCTAGTCTAAATGTGTTGAGGAACAGAATTGTAAATGAAGGGAGATTAGATACAATTTCTAAAGCCTATCACAAGTATCAAGAAATTGATAAGACTGAGATACACTCTATGATCATATCTCATATGGTCAAGTTCAAGAAGATAGTTCTTGAACTCAAGACAGTGATACCGGATCAGTTATGGAACTTATTGGAGATCATGAAAAGACATGCAATAGAGGAAGACATGAGGATAAGAGAAGAAACATTGGATACTCTTCTTCCTGTATGCTCGCATGATGAGAAGGCTATATTATTAGATCTGGTGAAGCCTCATCTCTAAACTAAGACAAGGACCCTACAAATTATGAACAAAGAATATGAGCAGATAGGTAAGGAGACTAAAAAGGCATTTGCATAAGTGTTTATGGATAGACACATGTATCCACCAATGAAACCTACAACAAAAATTACTCCAGCTCCTCCCAAACAAGTTACAAAACCAGTGATTCAAATTGTGCCTATGACAGGTCCACAAGTTTCAATACCCATAGTGACAATAACTTCTGATATAGATAAAGACTTAGAAGACACTATAGTAGTTGACAATGTCAATATATCCATGACTACATCTGAAAAAGATATAGACAAAGTTGATAAGGCATTTGTAAGCACTGAAGAAATGTGCACTGATGATACCTCTGCACAACAAGATGAAGTTCTCATCAATGATCAAATTGACATAAATGAATATACTCAAGATTATACTCAAGGTGACAAGACACCAATAAAAGAGAAACCAATAAAGGTTGAATGCATGGATACAAGTCAGAATACTATATTCTCACCATCCACTCAACCATCTACCTCATTGTTATCTAGGTTAACTCCTGATTCAGCAAGTTTGGATGCATGGGGAGAAGAAGACCTAATTAAGATCAGTGTTCTTGCTATGGAAAAGGCAAAAGAGAAACAACTGATGAGAAATCCTCACTTTTTGGAAACAGTAAACATATTGAATGACTTAGTGCCTGCTGATCAGAAAGTAGCTAAAGTCCAATTAGTTGAAGATGTGGACAACATTTTGTCAAACTTCAAATCACACTTTATAAGCTTAGTA
>MU227881.1:2961830-2982833 GCA_018584345.1 Thuja plicata | reverse complement strand
TATATTAAATTAAATTTAATATATTATAGTATTTAAATAGAATTTAAATACAAAAGGGAAAATGAATTTATTTAATTAAATTTAATTTAATTAAATAAATAGAAGAATATAACGATTATAGTCAATTTTAAAATTAACCATAATGTTAAGGGAAAATATTAATAAAAATTAATATTAGTGTGAATGGACAATTTTAGGTGTCTACATATGTAATGTAAAGTAATGTTATAAGCGTCAATTATTATGCAAGAGAAAGATATAGAGGGACAGTATAATGAAGTCAGTATATGATATAGATCTTTAAGAGAGTAAGAGCATTTGCGCATAAACAGAACTGATCAGACAACAGTGTCATCACAGTAGTTCATTTTGATATAGTGCATATCATCTTTTAGAAGGTTGTAGCCTTCGTGAGCCTAGACAGTGAGCCATATACCTTTAACAGGGTTTTGTAAAAGACTCCTGACAGGGTCAAAGCTTTAACTAGGTCATTGTACTCATATTGTAAAGACTGCTTCTAACAGGGCAAAGGAACTCTCATAGGTTCATTATACTTTGTACAATATTTGTGGGTACTAATTCCCATCGGGGTTTTCCTCTGATCAAGGTTTCCCCGTAATCATATCATGTGTTATGAGTTCTTATGTTAAGCTTCATTCTATGTATGTTTGATTTATGTTTAAGTTGTTGAAAAGTAATTAATACACAAACACTGATTCACCCCCCCTCTCAGTGTTTCTAACAAAATTCACTAATTTGAATGGTCACTAGTTGGGAAGTATCCGAGTTGACATTTACTATAGATGGAAAGAAGTTTTGGAAATAGAAAAATGTACACATTATAAGTGATCCAAACTTACATGAATTGGACTTTTTAGACCTGATTATCCCCATGTTCTCATGTAATGGCTTCAGTAGAAGCTCGGGTAGATCTAATTGTAGACCCTTCTTTATAATCTTGTAGGCAGTGTCAACTGCTCCACATGCTATGTTGTTTAACCTGCTAGATTGGTATATCTTGTAACCTAGTACACATGCATCAAACTTTAGTTCTAGATCAATGATGGTGTTAACCTTCAATCCTTTGCTATCCCATACTGCACCTATTATCTTCTCTATCTCAGGACAAGAAGGGTGTTTTAGTGCCTTGGCCTTGTCGGTTATAGGATAACCGGTAACAACATGTATCACATCTCTGGTGATCAGTTTAGGCTCATCTAGCCACATTTTTTGGTCATGCACTCTGCTCAGCACTACCTAAATCTACTCAATTTTAAAATCCCTCAGGAACATTAGAGCATTTGTCAGCCCTTTTGACCTTGATGTGTTTGTGTTCCTCCTTGATAGTTCTACTTGTACAGAGGTTCTTATAAGCTTGATCAACCTCAAGATCTCCTATCTCGATGATCTTGTAGTGAATGTATGAATGGACATCCTCAATTAGTAAAACCTGAGGTGGAATTCCTAAAAATTCTCCAGCGTCATCAGGTTGTGAGGCAACCTCTGGGAAGATTTTATACTTGGGTTCTTCACAAGTGGAGTTCTTGATCAGGTTAACCTTCTTTTCTTTAGCGTTCTTGATCTTGGTTGCATGGGAAGTGGTTGCCATCATTTTCATGAATTTAGGGCTCTTTTCATAGGACAAACAGTGAGCTTGGTGATTGTAGTTACTTACTTTAACCTTTTGTAGTTGCTTTTGTTCAGATTCTGAATGTCGTAAATCTGCTTGGAATGCTCTGCAATCTAGTCGCTATGTTTTGCTCTGCTCTTCTCTGCTCCGCTTCTCAATTGCTTTGTGAATATTGAGCTCATTTGTTGCCCTATTTATAGATGATGCCCTAAGTGGCGCAATTAATTCTCTACCCACTTTTCAGGTGTTGAAGATAGAGTTGCTCGGGTATCACTTAAACTTTTGTCTCGGGGTAAGTGACAACTCACTTGACCTTTCATAGGTTTACTGATGGTGCTCGGTAAGTGGCAAAGACTCCAATGATTTTTACATGATTACCAAGGAGTCTCGGGTTACATTGATTAATTTGGTTTTTATATGTATACCGATGATTCTTGGTATGTATAGACAACTTAGCTTTGTATGTATACCAATGATTTTTTATAAGCATTGACTGACAGGATTGCATTCAAAGAATCATAACAAGTAATACCATGGTGCATCTTTAATCATGCTAGTTTGGAATTTTATCAATGTATAATGGAACTGATGTAATGTATAACTTAGTATAATGCAGTTCCATACTTACTTGTTCTGCTTAGGTGGGGGTGGTGATGTCACCATATCCATTGGATAAGGTGTCACCAGTTGTATTTCTCGGTCCAGCATCATCAGTGTTTGTAGCTTTCCTCCACATTTTGTTTCTCATCCTTATGATATCTTCAATGGTGTTTCCATTGGGAAAAGTGCTTATCTCTATCACTCGGTCTTTGTAGTCCTTGCTTAGATGATCGACCCTATGACAGTGTAAGCATGCCATTCCGGGGTTTGTCAAGCTTCTGGACTTTCTTGTCCATTTCCTCATGCAGTTTGTAGCTATGTGACCAAATCTACCACATGATGTGCAGTTTGCCCATGTGTTGTAATCCCAAACATATGAGTTAACTACTCTTTTCAGTTGATAAGCATTTTCTTGATCTTTAGGCTTCCATGCTTGCCTTTTCTTCTTCCTGCATTCAAGAGATGTGTGCCCATGCATTTTGCAAGAAGGACAATACTTTTCCATGTAGTTTTCCTTCTTTTTTTGTTTCACCTCAGATTTACATTCATATGGTTTATGTCCTTTCTTGTTACATTTATAATAATTTCCTATGAATGAAGATGTGGATTTAAGAATACCTTGTATTTTTCTCTTGCAAACATTTGATGTGTGGCCTGGTTGTCCATGATGATTGCATGACTGCTTCCTTCGTCTAGGATTTGTGTAGACATCTTTGTGATCAACTTGGTATGGTGATTCTCCATGCTCAATATACCGTAATCTGGTATTGTTGTTGACTCTTCTTTGTCCATCCAGAAAATCATCCATCATTTTTGTACTTTCTTCAGCTCTCTTAATCATATCATTGTGTTTTTGCTGAATTCTTACTTCATGCTTCAATTTTTTATTTTCTTCTCTTAGCTCACCAATAACTTCTATTCTTTCAATGAGTTCTATGTTCATTCAGTTTGCCTCCCGACTCATAAGAATAATTTGATTGGTGATCTCATGATGATGTTCAGTAAGTCTTTATATTTTTGACTCTTTCTCTTGAAGCTTTTCAATGATCTTCCTCCTGTCGTCAATAGCTAGTATTCTTTCTTGCTCAGCATGTCTAGCATTGTTCATGATATCAATCATCCTTACGATCTATGTCTCTTGACCAATTTGCAGTATCTTTACTTGCTCTGTGAGATGTTGATTGCTTTCATTTAGACTTGTGATAATTCCTTCAGATGCGTCTAATATTTTGCTAGATGTAGATCCTGATGACTCAAACAAGTTAGGTATCTCTTCTTCATGATAGTCTATTTCATTAAAACGAGATGCCATAACCTTTCTTTCATCCATTAGTTCTCTCATCTTGATTCTTGCTACTTTGTATTGCTCATAGAAGATCTGTATCTCTAGCTTCTGATTCTCAATACCTTTGTCTAGCTTATACCTTTCCATTGTATGATCTTTTCTCTTAAGTCTTTTAAACTTTTTGAAATAAGAGATCTAGCTCTGATACCAATTGTTGGAAATAATGGAATGGTGTGTACTGAGAGGGGAGGGGTGAATCAGTACCCTTAAAACTTTTGTCACTTAACCTTAATCCTTTTAGTAATAAATTGTATTACCAACCATATGTGTTATTCCATCTTTGTGTGTGTTATATCAAATCATAAAGTTAATTAGCATGTAAACATTCATGAAATGTATTGACACGTGACACAAGATTTGGTAACGCAGAAAAACCCCGTTAGAAGGTAAAATCTGCGGTGGGGATGAAACCCACAAAAATTCACTATCTGTAGAATGGAAGGGGCCAGTTAAGGCTTATAATTTTAATCACTTCTGATGATCTACCCTGTTAGGAGTATCACATGGAGACTGGTTATGGTCTACTCTGCTAAGAGCTTTAGCAACACTATTTAATGTGCACTCAGTTAAGAGATTTATAAAGGATTGTTAATCCACCTTTCTCAAGGATTTATTCTATTTGCTACACTTATTAGAATGTACTCAAAAATATTCATTGACCTGAGTATATGCAATCTACAATTGTTGATTAGAGATCCATTAAAGATTACATGTACAATGTATCACCTATAGTGATTGATTAATACCTCTATTCTTCTTAGTAGCCTTGGTTCTTGTTCTTGATAACTAATTTAACCTTTGGTTGTTCTTCTGCATAAAACTCTATCTCTAATCCATAGAAGTCTCTGCGGCTACAATCATCATCACATCAATATGTTCTGATTGATCATGTTGGTGTTATTTCATGTTTGAAATATGCCTTGTAAATTCCTTGAGGTCCCCTGTCATCTGTGGTGTCCAAGGTTTTAAAATCATGGTTAACATTATTCTCATGCCTCTGCAAAATTTGTTCTTACCCATGACCTAGTTGAAAATCCTAAAAAATGGCTGAACCCTCAAGTATATGTTATGACCCTATTCAAATCTAAATCTAAATGCCCTAAGTGTTGGTGGGTTCTATTTGCACGTTACTTTTTCAGTCACTTAAGTTGTCCTAAGTCATGTATTCATGTTAAAAGGGTTGGGTTATAAAGTTGTGTTATTTTAACCACTTTAATTTTTCCTAAGTCATGTCGCTGAGAAAAGCCTTATATTTCATTGTCTTATACGGTGAGCAAATGTTTTTTGATTGAACGGCCTGCTTAATAGGTTAATCCAAAACCAATCAACATCTATCAGTTAAGCCATTAAGCCGTAGTGATGTGTGTCCTTGGTGGGGCTAGAGGTCGTAAAGATTCTCATTTAAACAATGGACATGTTAAGAAATAATCGATCGTCCGCTTAAATGCTTAAAGGCAAAATACTTGACATCTATCAGACAAACCATTAAGTGGTGTTGACATCTGGCAGCTAGTGGACCCAGATACTCAGAGCTGGCAATAGTTAAAGATCAGTTAACTTTTTTCCCATCCAACAATTAGCTTGATGGCTTAACTATAAAGTGCTCAAAATCTAAAGAGTAAGCCATTAAGCGATAGTGACATGTGCTCTAGTGGGGCCAGCTAAGGTCGTAAAGGTGGAGTTAAAGGAGTAGAATCTATGGGAAAGATCAACAATCAGCTTAATCACTTAAAGGTAAAATGAATGAAATCTAATGGATAAGCGATTAATTCTAGGCAACGTGTGGCATAAAACATGTGTCCTTTATGGCGCTTAAGTCATGTTAATAAGGTTGCAAGCATTAAAGAATTTGATGGTCCGCTTAAACGCTTAAAGGTAAAATGAATGAAATCTAATGGGTAAGCAATTAAGCAGAGCTGACACATGTCCAAGGTGAACAGTTCTTTCCATGAAAATAAGATAGTCGTCAGATGAAGAAAATGATGTTAAATATCTACGGCTTAAATTCAAAGTTGTCAAAATGAGTTGCAGAGAGTCGTTAAGCCGCGAAATTGAATCTTGTGAATTGATTACAGAACATGTGGCCACTCCAGATGAATTCAATTTGAATGAATGATTTTATTGAAGCCGTAAAAATTGGTTAAGTCAACTTGCAGTCACAATAATTCACCAAAGTCATTCAAGAGAATAACGGAATTGCAAAGGTAATTAGCTCCACAGGACAACTTTGCAGAACAGGTAAGCTTTTTTTATTCACAAAGCATTAAGGTTCTAAGTAAGATTTGCAGTTCAAGAGGGCTTTTAGAATTCTTGTCTTAAAATCTGATTTCATATTAAAAAGCCCTAGATTCAGAATGGCCCCTGGGATTGAGATTTTCGGAGAGGTTGATTACCAGAAGAGAAATGTTCGTGAAGATTTGCTGCAATAGTTGGAAGGATCTATGGGTGATGCGACCTGAATTAAGAGGACAGTTGACTTAAATCCCCATCTCAAAGTAGGAGAAGGCCTGTATGATTTGGGTAGATGGGCAAAAGATGTCAAAACTAGTTTTAATGGTCTCACCTTGTTTAGAACTTCATATAGTCAAAGGAATGCCCCTACCCAAGACTGTAACATTTGGGAATTAGACATGGGAAAATTGATAGCACCTGGGGTGTTTATGGATACTGATTTGTTCACTCTGATCACAAACACTTATGACAAGGTCTCTAGGGTTGTTAGGGATACCCAGGGAAATGCCCTATTGATTGTTTTAGCTAATGAGATTAGAATAATCTTCAAGTTGAGTGATACCTCAATACATATGGATGATATTGACTTTGAATACTTCAAGGAAGTATACCAGACTGAGAGGGAGTATTATAGAGATAAATCTTTAAAGGAGTACTTCAACAAAATAGGCGACTTGGTTGTAGTAGGGCCTAGAACCCTAGAACCATTCAAATTGGATTTCTTTAATGGCAAAGGCAAGAAAATGTACAGTGCCCTATGCCATGTTTTGGGAGAAGATGAAGATGTAACAATTCATCTCCACATAATGCTCATGGTGGTTTAGATTCTGCATCCCCAACTATCAGTAGTCTTCAATTTTGCATCTTACATTGCACAAAAAATGCATGAAGGTTTGGCAGGAATCTAGGACAGTAACATACTTAAACCAATGGGATGGTATTCCCTCATGATGCACATGTTCTTGTTCAATAATGTAGACTTCTTTGAGGAAGAAATGGAATTGACTAAGTTCCAAGGTAATGAAGAGTTGCCTGTTCAGATGTGGAGTGTTGATCTTTCATGGGACAGGAAAGAAGCTAGCTATGTTTAATTTGATCATAGGGTTTTTGCAACAAGGCTTAGGTCACTATTATGCAATCAAAATTTCAGGGTCCATGTTGAAATGATGAGGCTTTTGAGACCTATGGATTTTTCCCATGAACTAAAGATTTCCCATAATTAGGGAGATCTAATTTTGTACCCTGTTTCTACAATGATTAGAGTTTATGGATTTAGGGGAACCTCTAATGTGTTTCCTTATAGAGTCCCTCTCAAGATTGGAATTGCAGAGATCATAAGGAAATTGGGTGGATTACATGAGGAGGCCTTAGAAGGAAAAATGAAGGGAAGCATCTTCCCTACCCTCACTAGAGCCCACCATTTCATCATAACCAAGAATGGGTGGACCCAATTTGACAAGTATTTTGAGCCCTATCACTTAGCAACATTTGTATCCAGGTGTGCAGATAATGGGGACTTTATAATGGGTATGTTCAGAAAAAGAATCAAATGTTTGACATTAGAGAATCAGTTCAACTACCCAGAGGATATCATCATAAACATTTTTTACCTAGGTGACCAAGAGATCAGAAAGGAGAAGTGGATGGTGTACAAGAAGTCTTTAAACTTTGTGCATAATTTTGACAAGTCTTATGATCCCCTGAAGGTGTTCTTCCCTTGGGCCAAGAAAATTGAGTCTCTAATGACTTTATTTGAGGGAATAATGCAAACCTTGAATGAGAAGAAACAGAGACTAATGGAAGTTGAGCCAGAAAAGGCTCTTGCTATTTTAAGAAAACTTCAGCAAGGAAGAGTGGTCCCACCTGGGGATTATGTAGTGAACAAAAGAAGAGGGTACACAACCATCATGCCCAAAGCTGATAAACCTCCTTAGCACAAAGGGAAAAGGCCAACAAGTGCTATTACTCAAGAAGTACCCTCCCCCAAGAGACAAAATGTAGAAGCAAAAGAGCAAGAGAGTGAATTGTACTCTCCTACCCAGTCCCCCATGCATTTTGATGATCAATCCATTGCTGAGCAATTGGTTTAATTGAGGGATGCTGGAGAAATTGTTGTTACTACCCAGGAGTTACAAGAAGGGATGTTAGAGGAACCTAGGCATACAGTAGCTGACCTCATAGTGGCCGAATTCACTAGTAAGGAATTAGACCCTGTTACCAAGCAAGCCAGTGATGAATTCTTGTCAGATGACAATTTTGTCAAAACTAGGGCATTTATTCAATTTTTATGGAGAAGCCATATAGATGAATTCAATCATAAATGTCAGAGCTATAGGAAGATAAACCTCATTATGCTAAAGATGATATAGAGAAAGAGGTCAAGTAGGAGATGGTCTCCAAATTTGATAAGATCACCCCAGAAGAGGGTAGAGAATTGGTTAAGAAGCAGGGGTCCTTATATTGCCTCAGTGGGACTTAGTAGATGCAATAGTTTTTTATGTTGTCAGGAAATAGACAAAACCAATGAGCACTACTGGGACATCAATTGGTGCCCAATTTAGTGAAGACCATGCAGCCTTGGCCATCCCGTCATTAAAAAAGATATACAAAAGAAGAGTGAAGGAAGATGATGGGATTGAGGATATCGGAAACCTCATTGTCAAGAGAGTTTCTGACACCTCGGGTATAGAGGCAGCAAACTTAGCCTTTCAAATAGCCATATTAAGCCTGAGAGTGGCTGAGAAGGAGAAAGAGGCATATGATAGCCTGAACACAAAATATGAATTTGTACTCAAAGCCTACAATGATGAAAGGGTCAAGTCCCTATTAAAAGATAACAAAATAGCAACTTTGGAAGGAAAGCAAAAAGTACAATTAATGCCCCAAGGGGTAATTGCTCAGGAGCCTTACCAACCTTCCTCATCTAGTCCATTTGTGACTTATCCCCTATCCCCTACACCTTTTATTCCAACTACCCAGGAGGCCATTGATGCTAAGAGAGCAGAGTTGGAAGCTGAAAAGAACAAGCTTATCAATGAAAGATCAAGGTTAGAGGGAGAAGGCAAGAGGGTTCTTGAAGACTCCCCTACATATAAAGATGCCAAGGAATTGGTGAAGCAAAGGTGTTCTGACCAAATATATTCCAACCTCAAAAGATGTGCTAGTGAGGTTAACCTGGCCAACCTCTATTTATTAGGAAAGAAGATTGCTAGCATATTGAATGGTCATGATGAGGGAAAGGAGCAGTGGGATCTAATAGTTGATAACTAGAAGGGGAAGACAACTCATGTCAAATCCTTTTACTCTCTCTCAAAGGAACAGAACAATATTGACATTATTCTTACAAGAACCCACAAATGTCTCAAATCAATGGTCAACATGGACACCAAGAAGAGCATGGTCATCAGAAGAGTAGAAACTTTGAGAGGAGAGTTATCCAGGGATAGATATGACATGTTTCCAAATATGTTTAAAATGGATGGGAACATAAAGAATGAAGCCCTATGGCTAAGGAAATTGAATGAAGCACTAACTAGCAAAACAAAAAGTATTATTACATTGGGAAATACTGGCTGGTTTGTGCTAACTATTGATATTCTAAATAAAGCTAAGGCCTTTTTTGAATCTTGGGAAGTAGAAATTGAGAAGGCCAATGTTGATTGGGAGGAGTTCAATAGCCAGAAGGATGAGGTTCTTAATTTCATTTGGCTAGATGATGAGGTGTTTACCACTTGGGTGAGCAAATATGGTGTGGTCACTCAGGTAGCATAAGGCAGTAAATATAAGAGTGACAATGAACACCCAAAGATGCTGAGTTGTTTGAACAAATCAAGATCAAGGATTCTGCATCACTAAGAGAACATATTCCAGATGATAAGGATCCAACAACTTTAGAGCAGCTTCAAGCATTCATGTGGTCATAGGAAAAAAGATTACATGGCTTGTAACAAAGATTTGTTATTCCCTCCACCTGATTTTTGTCTCATCTGTAAAGTGTATTTTTTCGTCTAGCCTAGTAATCCAAAGCTTGTTGCACCCTTATTTTCCAAAAGGATTTTAAGATGACTAGGGATATCTATAAATACCAAGTTGTAATATTCTAAAAGAGATGGTAAAATAAAAACTGCAAAGCAGACTTCTGAATTGTGTCTGAACTTTGGTTTTGAGTCTTTGAATGTACTGATGTCAAGTTTATATTAATGAAATACAATGGAATCTCCATTTTTACATCAATGATGTCTTTTTGTACTTGCTCTTAGTTCTTGTATGTTCAATTTGTAAGGCAATTTGAGTATACTTGTTATAAGGTAGCTATGTCATTTTTTGTGAGTTGCTTTCAAGGAGAGTTTAAATCTTGCAAGTTATTGCAGAGGGTTAGGGTTTATGCAGGAATTTGATATAGGGGTGTGAGGATGAGAAGATAGTATGTAAGGCATTCCATCTGAGGTTTTTTTAATATCTCAATTAATTATCCCTAATATATGTGTGTTTATTTTGACTCTATGACCCATGATTAGGCACTGGGAAAAATGCTGACAAGTGGTTGTTATCATCAATCCAATATTAATCAATCTTTATGTTTCTGTTATGTCAAATATATGTCTAGTTAATTGTATTGAATACAATTCACTTTAGCGATTCCTTAATGAGAGAATCAATAGGTTAGCCTTCCTAGTTCTGAGAACTTAAAAAGAAGAAGGATTATAAATCCTTGATCCACTGTAAGATTTTTTGTGAATCAGTGAATCTAAAGATAAGTGAACCTGCCTGAGTTTATGGAGCTCAAACTGAAGAAGGATAGCATCCTTGTTAATTATCCTTGTTCATGTATGAATCTGAGTTGGGAATATAGGGTCAGGCATTTATTGCTATTTGAATTGGTTCCTACAATAAAAAGAGCTAACAAATTGTTGACTCTACTAAGGACATTTTGTAATGACCTAAAAGTCATGTTCATAAGAGAGTTTGTCCTTGCAAGTCTAAGGATTAGTCTATTTTTCCTCATAATCATTAAAGTGATTTTCCTCTGGTTGTCTATCATGGCACACTATTTGAAGGTCTTTGTCCTGAAAATGATACATACCTTATCTCAGTTGGAATAATTGGTAACTCTAAAATCTCTAATTTGACCCCTTGTCTATTTTCAAGAAGAAAATCCACTGGATAAAAAGATTTACATTAATACGGGTAGTGAAGAATCATTTTCTTGAAGTTACTAGGTGAGGATTTATCAAGCAAACTTTATTTCCAAGTTTTATTTTGAATTATTGCTATAAGAGGAAACCTGAATTAGGACAAGACACTTGATCTTTACATATATTTATCCTTTGATAAGAGGTGGTGACTCTAACCTTTGTATATTCTAGTGTGGTACATTTACATATTTCAAAAATATTTGTCTATTCTGAAAGATGAGTCGACAGAAGAATACCAGATCATACTTTAGAGAAAATCTTGAAATGAATGTTGGAGAGGAACTCCATACACCTCAAAGGAAGCAATGGTCTAAGAGAGGCACTTCCAAGTATGATTCCCAACATACTTCTAAGGGAAGGGTAGAGATTCCCATTCCTGAAAGAAAATCATCTTCATCTGAAGATGCAGGACCTACGGGGCCAGCTAATGCTAATTTTGATCCTTTCAGGGATAGAGAAAATGTTGATATAGGTTTCTTCCCTACAGAGGAAAACCTTGCTCCACCAGAAGAGACCTTTGCTGCTGAAACAACTTCATATGAATCTGATAAATTGCAAGATGAAATGGTGGCTTTGAAGAGAAAAAATAAAGAACAAGAAAAGGAAATAGCTGAAGCAGAGGAGAAACGTGGACAAAAGATATATGAATTACTGTTAGAAAGGGAAGAGCTCTTGGCGGAGACTAGAAGGAATGACCTCAAGACCAAGAGTTTGAGTCAAGAGGTTAAAATTCTAAATCCAAAATTGTTTGGCAACCTTGATGACTTGAGAAACAAAATCCCAAATAAAACCCCAAATCCTGACAAGGATGAATTTGAGAAGGAAGGGCATGTTATTAGGCAATTGTTCCCATATGAGACTAAAAAAAAGAAAAACTCAAAATGACTACTAAGGATGCCCCTGATAAGGGTAAGCAAAAGGTTGTTGGCATGACTATTGAGGAGCCTAAGAAGAATTTGACTATCCCTATAAGAGTGTCCCAAGTTGATCTTGAATTAGAGCAGGCCAGAAAAGCCAAGGAGGATTTAGCCAAGCAACTGGAAAAGTTAGAATTAGAGGCTGCTGCAACAGATATGAGAATGAAGATATCCTTTTTACATGCTACTACTAACACTTCTGCAAGTAGTTCTATACCAGTCAATCATGGAACGCAATCACAAAATCAATTTGTTGGTTCAATCCCAATCAATCAAGGGGGTGTTCCTAAAATACCATCTTCTGGTTTGAATTCAAATATCAAGAACTCTGGCCCAAATGTAAATGCTCAGCCCAGTGGTCCTGGCCCAAGCAATCAAGTTACTAATCCTAAGAAAAGTGTTCGCCCACCTTTTCAACATCAAGAAGGAGCTGCTGGACCAAATGGTAATAGTGAGCTGGGAAATTTCCAAAGACGGCCTGTCCATATGAACAGATACAGAGCTCTCTTCTTTGAAGGCATTCCTAGTCACCCTAATGTGATCCCCAATGAGGTAAGAGATAGAATCCCTAAGTTCACAGGAAATAATGTTGTTACTTGTGAGGAGCATCTAAAAGCTTTTAGTGATAAGATAATTGACTTTGAAATTGAGAATGAGGATGTCATTATGAATCTTTTTGTTCAATCTTTAATTGAAGATGCTAGAGATTGGTTTAGAAATTTACCAAATGACAGTATTGCTTCTTGGGATGAATTTGCAAAGTCTTTTAGAGAATAGTATAGAGAGCATGTTAATTTTGGATACATGTTAAATGAGTTTAATAACATTAAGAAGTTCCCCAATGAAAGTATGGCTAATTTTAACAGTAGATTTCAAAAGGTCATGAATAAAATTTTCCAAGTCTTGAGGTTAGATGAAGAAGTGTGCCTTACCACTTATATCAATGTTGCTAATGGAAAAATGTCCTATTTACTCAGAGATAAAAACCCTACAACCTTAAGGGATGCTTACAAAATAGCAATTGAGATTGAGAGCAATAGGAGAGCATTAGGGAAATTGGGGAAGAGGGAAGACAATAAGCTTTGGAAGGAGAAGGGACCAGCCAATAAAAGTGTCAAAGAAGATGACACAGTGGATAAATTGGTGAGTGCAATAAAAGACCTTGCTGCCAAAATGGATAAAAATGATAGAGGGGGATACCATGATAATAAATACCCTAACCAAAGATTTGACAAACAACCTAACCTGAGAGACTATCCATATAAAACAAACTGGAACAATGGTAAGCCAGTCCCTAATGGGAAAGATAACCCTAAAGCCAAAGAAACTCTAGATCCCCTAAAAAGGAACAGTGCCAACTATGTTTAGAACACTCCCTGGTGTGATGCTTGAAATATGCCACACTCTTCCTATCAATGTGTAGTAGCTCAGGCTCTGTTTGACCAAACAGAAGAAAGAGAACAGGAAGGCCCTGCTATCAATATGTTCACAATAAAGAAACCATATCCGTGGTTTTCTGATATTGCATCATCTTCTGATCATTCATATGCAAGGGATAATTCTTATTTTAAAAATCAATTACAAAATCCAACCTATCAAAGTGATCAGGATGAAAATGTTCCACATACAACTATAAACACAGTGGGAAGTGATAACCCACATTCTCATTTTAAAACTCCCATCGATGATGAAAAGAGGTCTTTGACTGTTGCAGCAATTAATCAAGCAAGAAATGCATATAACCTGAGAAATAGAATAGTGCAACTAGCTCAAGGCAAGTCTACTCATGTTTATGTCAGAAAATACTCACCTCGAGTTGTTGAGGATTTTCATGCTAAGGAAAATGACAATGATAAGTGTGGGAAGCAAGCATGATCTTTTTATGATCATGCTGGGGGGGAAGTATCAAAAGAGGAATTAGTACCAAATGATAAATCCAAGAAGGTGAAAAGGATGAGTGATACGTCCTTTGAATTTCCCCTTTTTGACATGAAGCATGCTCTAACCCAAATGAAAGTCTCTGTCCCACTTATGGAAATGCTGAAAATAAAAGAGCATAAAGAAGCTGCTCTGGCACTATTAAAAGGGATAGATGATGTATTTGTTCCCAACCATGAGGAAATACCTTTGATACCAAATGATACCAGAGAAGATGGTCCACTAGTAAAAGGAAAAGGAAAGAGCAAGGAATTTTCTAATATTTGTATTGGAAATATAATAACTCAAGAACCGTTGTCTATTGATCCATTTTATGTCACCTTAATGGTAAATAGTTTCTTGGTAAAAAACTATATGATTTATTCTGGAGTAGCAGCAAATGTGATGTCTTATTATGTGATGAAGGAATTAGGCCTCCAGGTCACTACATCTGTTGGGAGCTGCTATGCTATGGACAATAGGGAAGTTCCTGTGATAGGAACATTGAACGATATTAAAGTGAAAATTGTTGCTTTCCCTTAAGCAACTTACAGAATGGACATAGTGGTGGTGGATACTAAACCATATTATGGTATGCTTTTATCAAGGCAATGGGCAACAACAATAGGAGGAAAGATGCAATTAGATTTATCCTATGCAACCATCCCTATAAATGGGAATGATGTCAAGTTGTACAGAGAACACTATTCATCTGTTATGGTGGAGGTGGTTTTACTTGACCAATTAAATTGTTGTGTGAATGTTGATATGGAGAATTTTACTATTGAGAAAGTCAAGCCACAATTAAAAAATATAGACCCAATTGTGGATGAATTATTGTTGCAACAAAATGGATTATGGCAAATGTACTTTGATGGAGGATGTTCAAAAGAAGGATCTAGAGTAGGATTCTTGTTTATTTCCCCATTAGGTATCACTTTCAAGTATTCTTTCCTGCTGACTTTTCAATGCACAAATAATACTGCCGAGTATGAAGCTTTGATCTTGGGAATGGATATTGCCATCAAGCATGGTATTAAATGTTTAAAATTCCATGTAGATTCCCAGTTGATTATATCTCAGATTAGGGAACATTATGCTGCTAAAGATGACAAACTAAAATTATATAAGTATGTTGTCTGGGATAGGATGGAATTCTTTGATGCCTTCAATATCTTATGGGTAGAGAGATCAAATAACATAATGTTAGATTTATTGGCAAACGTTGGCCTAAAAAATAATGATGCTACTCTTACTGGCATCTCTGTGATTGAAATAAAAAGTAGGCCTGCAGTTCCTGACAATATTCATAATTGGCAAGTTTTTGAGGATGATGATGATATTCTCAGGTTTATCCAGTGTGTAGACCAATATGACGGTCAGAAGATTGACTATGAATCTTTAGTATCAATTGTGGATAATAAGGAATATGTCTTTGATCAAGAGGTTATCCAACTGAATACTAATCACATTCCTAAAGGGTTGGTTGAATTGGAAGGCATGTTCCGCATAAATGATAATTATATGACTCATAAATCCAATGCCAAGGTGGGAGACTTGGAGGAAGTTAATTTAGGATCTGAAACATCTCCCCAACTAGTCTACATTGGTAAAAAAATTGGATAGCAATGTGAGACAAAATTTGATAAAATTGTTGAAGAAATACAAGCATGTTTTTTACTAGTCTTATGAGGACCTCCAAGCTTATAGAAAAGATCTTTTCCAGCATGATATCCATCTTAAAGAAAATGTAAAACCCTTCAGGCAAAAACAAAGGTCTATTAATCCACTACTGGATACTAAGATGCAAGCAGAATTGATAAAACTAAGAGATGCAAGCATTATCCAACCTATAAGACATTCATCTTGGGTTTCTAATTTGGTTCCTGTGAGAAAGAAAAATGGGGACATAAGACTGTGTGTTGATTTTAGAAACTTAAATGTAGCATCACTGAAAGATAGTTATGGACTGCCAAACATGGAGGCTATGTTGCATAAAGTCATTGGTTGTGACCTATTGTCTATGATAGATGAATTTCCAGGGTACAACTAGGTGCTAGTTAAGGAATCAGAATAATTCAAGACAACATTTACTACTCCTTGGGGCACTTATGTATATGCTTTCATGCCTTTTGGGTTGAAGAATGTTGGTGCAACTTTTCAGAGGGCTATGGATGTGGCTTTTAAAGACCTTATAGATGTTCTAATGGTAGTATACCAAGATGACTTGACAACCTTCTCAAAAAGAGCAGAGGATCATTGCAATCATCTAGAAAAGGTGATTATAAAAGCATTAGAATATGGTGTGTCCTTAAACCCAAAGAAGTGTCACTTTGCTGTCACTGAGGGGAAGCTTTTGGGACACATAGTGTCAAAACAAGGAGTCATAATAGACCTTGAAATGGTAGAAGCTATTTAGAAGGTTATTCCTCCTAAGAATATGAAAGGAATACAATCATTTCTAGGACAAATCAATTTTGTAAGGAGATTTATTGCCAACTTTGCATAATTGGTTAAACCTATTGTCAAATTGCTGAAGAAAAGTGTAAAGTTTGAATGGGACCAAGAGGCTCAGTTAGCCTTTGAAAAAATAAAGAAAGCTATTCAAGAAGCACCGGTCCTTGTATCCCCCGATTACACAAATCCCTTTTCTTTGTTTACTTTTGCTTCATTCCATACTATTGCAGAAGTCTTATTACAAAAAGATGGTGAGGGATTTGAACATCCCATTGCATTTTTTAGCAAGTCATTGCAGTCAGCTGAATTAAACTATCAGTTGATGGAGAAACAAGCATATGCTTTGGTGAAGGCAGTCAAGGCTTTTAGGCCTTATTTGGTATGTGCAAAGATAAATGCATATGTTCCTCATGCTACTGTCAAGGACATTTTGGTTCAGAATGAAGTAATGGGGAAAATGTGTAAATGGATAAATAAAATTCAAGAGTTTGATCTAGACATCCATATCACTAAATTAGTCAGGGGGTTAGGATTGGAAAAGTTGATGACAGAAGAAAATTTGGATTTGGTCCAAGTTAATAGTGTTGATACTGATGAGAATTCCTTTACAAGTATTGAAATGCAACCCTGGTATGCCAATATTGTATATTTTCTGAAAAATGCTAAATGTCCAGATGATTTGAATGGCAACCAAAGGAGGAGTTTGAGATTGCAAGCTCAGAAATATGTTTTGTTGCATGGAGATTTGTTTTTGAAAAATAGAGATGGGATCCTGTTACTATGTCTTGACAGAGGTCAATCAGAGAAGGTATTGAAGGAAATGCATGCAGGAATCTATGGAGGGCACTATTCTGCTAGGTCAACAGCTCATAAAATTCTAAGGGTTGGATATTATTGGCCGTGTTTGTTTCAAGATGCTTACACTTTTGTCAAGAAATGTGAGCCATGCCAAAGGTTCTCAAGTAAGATGAAATATTCAGGAGCATTATTGTTAAACTCTGTAGTAGTAGAGGCTCCCTTTGCTATGTGGGGAATGGATTTTATAGGAGAGTTTGCTAAGAAATCAAGTGGGGGGCATAGTTGGATTTTACTGATAACTAATTATTTTATAAAGTGGGTAGAGGCAATCCCTACTAAGAAAGCAACAAGCACTATGGTTATTGATTTTTTGATGGATAATGTAATTACCAAATTTGGTGTTCCCCTTAAATTGGTAATGGATAATGCCATGTGCTTCAAGTCTGAAGAATTTACTAACTTTTGCTCTGATATGGGAATTGTTATGTCTTATTCATCCCCATACCACCCTCAAGCCAATGGCCAGGCAGAATCCAGTAACAAGTGTATTTTACAAATCTTAAAAAATACTTTAGAAGGGAATAAGAGAGCTTGGCATGTTAAAATGAAACTTTCCCTCTAGGCTGATAGGATCACTGTCAAGAAGGCCACTGGAAAATCTCCTTTTGAATTGGTTTATCGTGTTCAGTCAAGAATGCCTGTCAACAATTTGCTCCCAATTTATAAGTTTATCCAAAATGAAAAAATGGAAGTTCCTGAACCTATGGAAGAAAGGATGGTTCAGTTGGTAGAATTGGATGAGATAAGGAGAGAAAGCCAAAGACAAAACATTAAATTGCAACAAAAAATGAAATATATTTTTGACAGAAGGGCAGATGAGAGAAAGTTTTAGCCTGGTGACTTTGTACTGCAATGGAATACCATAGCTGAAGACAAAGATAAACACAATAAGTTTGAATCATTATGGATAGGGCCTTTTGTTATATCCCAGATCTTTGGAAAAGATTCTTATTTCCTCAAGAGTCTGGATGATGAAGAACAAGAATTGCCAGTGCATGGACAATCCCTAAAAAGTTTCTTTAATTAACATCTCTTTTCCATGCACAGTAGTATGTACTATATGTATAGGTGTGTTTCCTTTTTGTTGTGTGTTTGTTTCAAGTTTTAGGTTAGTCTAGTCTGCAATCTGCTTCCCCAGAGATCTGTGGTTCTTGTTATAAACCGGTTTTAAACATCCTCAGAGAGAGCCACTATTGGTGCTATTTCATGTTTCAAATATGCCTTGTAAATTTCTTGAGGTCCCCTGTCATCTGTGGTGTCCAAGGTTTTAAAATCATGGTTAACATTATTCTCATGCCTATGCAAAAAAATTTCTTACCCATGACCTAGTTGAAAATGCTAAAAAATGGTTGAACCCTCAAGTATATGTTATGACCCTATTTGAATTTAAATCTAAATACCCTAAGTGTCTCGGCAGGTTCTATTTGTGTGAACTACTTTTTCAGTCACTTAAGTTGTCCAAAGTCATGTATTCATGTTAAAAGGGTTGGGTTATAAAGTTGTGTTATTCTAACCACTTTAATTTTTCCTAAGTCATGCCACTGAGAAAAGCCTTATATTTCATTGTCTTATGTGGTGAGCAAATGTTTTTTGATTGGACGACCCGCTTAATAGCTTAATCCAAAACCAATCGACATCTATTGGTTAAGCCATTAAGCCATGGTGACGCGTGTCCTTGGTGGGGCCAGAGGTTGTAAAGCTTCTCTGTTAAACAATGGACATGTTAAGAAATAATCGACGGTCCGCTTAAACGCTTAAAGGCAAAATGCTCGATATCTATTAGAAAATCCATTAAATAGTGTTGACATCTGGCAGCTGGTGGACCTGGATACTCAGAGCTAGCGATAGTTAAAGATTAGTTAACTTGTTTCCCATCCAACAATTAGCTTGATGGCTTAACTACAAAGTGCTCAAAATCTAAAGAGTAAGCCATTAAGCGGTAGCGACACGTGTTCTAGTGGGGCCAACTGAGGTCGTAAAGGTGGAGTTAAAGGAGTAGCATCTATGGGAAAGATCAACAGTCAGCTTAATCACTTAAAGGTAAAATGAATGAAATCTAATGGATAAGTGATTAAGTTTAGGTGACGCGTGGCATAAAAGGTGGGTCTTGTATGGCGCTTAAGTCATGTTAATAAGGTTGCAAGTATAAAAGAATCTGATAGTATTCTTAAACGCTTAAAGGTAAAATGAACGAAATCTAATGGGTAAGCAATTAAATGGAGCTGACACGTGTCCAAGATGAATAGTTGTTTTTGTGAAAATAAGATAGCCATCAGATGAAGAAAATGATGTTCAATGTCTATGACTTAAATTCAAAGTTGTCAAAATGAGTTGCAGAGAGTCGTTAAGCTGCGAAATTGAAGCTTGTGAATTGATTACAGAACGTGTGGCCACTCCAGCTAAATTCAATTTGAATGAATGATTTGATTGAAGCCGTAAAAAATGGTTAAGTCGACTTGCAGTCACAATAATTCACCAAAGTCATTCAAGCAAATAATAGAATTGCAGAGGTAATTAGCTCCATGCGACAACTTTGCAGAATGGGTAATCTTTTCTTATTCACCAATCATTAAGGTTCTAAGTAAGATTTGTAGTTCAAGAGGGGTTTTAGAATTCTTGTCTCAAAATTTGATTTCATATTAAAAAGCCCTAGATTCAGAATGGCCCCTAGGATTGAGATTTCTGGAGAGGTTGATTACCAGAAGAGAAATGTTAGGGAAGATTTGTTGCAACAGTTGGAAGGATCTATGGGTGATGTGACCCAAATTAAGAGGATAGTTCCCTTAAATCCCTGTTTCAAAGTAGGAGAAGGCCTGTATGATTCGGGTAGATGGGCAAAAGATGTCAAAACCAGTTTTAATGGTCTCACCTTGTTTATAACTGCATATAGTCAAAGGAACGCCCCTACCCCAGACTGTAACATTTGGGAATTAGACATGGGAAAATTGATAGCACCTGGGGTGTTTATGGATACTGATTTGTTCACTCTGATCGCAAACACTTATGACAAGGTGTCTAGGGTTGTTAGGGATACCCAAGGAAATGTCCTATTGACCGTTTCAGCTGTGATGAGATTAGAAGAATCTTCAAGTTGAGTGATACCTCAATACATATGGATGATATTGACTTCGAATACTTCAAGGAAGTATACTAGACTCAGAGGGAGTATTACAGAGATGAAGCTTTAAAGGGGCACTTAAA
Organism: Thuja plicata; assembly: GCA_018584345.1. Taxonomy (NCBI): domain Eukaryota; kingdom Viridiplantae; phylum Streptophyta; class Pinopsida; order Cupressales; family Cupressaceae; genus Thuja; species Thuja plicata. The sequence goes on along the minus strand of MU227881.1, from coordinate 2,962,481 downwards.
CAAATATAGGCAACTTGGTTGTAGTAGGGTCTAGAACCCCAGAACCATTATGTATGCCTCTCTCTCCGGGTTCCTACAACTTTCCAAGGGCGGGGGTTAGTAGCAAAGGTTCACAAGTGAATGCAAATCAAGTATACAATAACTACTAAACGAATAACAGAAACATGAGAAATAAAATGTACAAGCAAGAGAAAGGAAGATAAATAAATGCAAACCCCACGATGCTTAAAGCTTCTATTGTTTCTCTCTACTCCTTCTGAAACACTGTTCTTGATGCTCAGTATTGGCGGGGCAGCGTCTATGACTTGAGAAGCGTTGAGAATTTGATATTTGAAATGTGTGTGTGTGATCACAAGATGGCTTGAATGCTAGAACCAAACTGACATAGTAATGGTGCACGAGAGTTTGAAATCCTGGATCCTTCAAATGGTTATGAAGGATTTATTATATAGGAATTGGTGATGAAATGAACGGTTGAGATCAATTCCAGAGATGGGGAGATGAACGGTTGTGATCAAAAGGAGCAGGAGAGATCCTTAGTAAACTCTACCTCTTTATTTGGTTAAGAGGAGATAGAGTTTGGTTAACTGAGGAGCTAATTATGAGTTACCTTTTTGAACTGAAGAGGTGGGTGAAGTTACCCATGTGGAC
>MU227881.1:2913007-2940721 GCA_018584345.1 Thuja plicata | reverse complement strand
TCCTTAAAGAGAGAATCAATAGGTTAGCCTTCCTAGTTCTGAGAACTTAAAAAGAAGAAGGATTATAAATCCTTGATCCACTGTAAGATTCTCTGTGAATCAATGAATCTGAAGATAGGTGCACCTGCCTGAGTTTGTGGCGCTCAAAGTGAAGAAGGATAGCATCCTTGTTAATTAGCCTTGTTCATGTATGAATCTGAGTTGGGAATAAAGGGTCAAGCATTTATTGCTATTTGAATTGGTTCCTTCAAGAAAAAGAGCTAACAGATCACACATCTATTTATACAATGAGTTTTACCTAAATGAGTTTCACACATAACAATGTTAACTCTATGATCAAAGGTTTACAACTTGACCTTGATCTCCTAGTTTGCATGTTTCTAATTAGTTAGATTGATTAAAAAAATTATAATTACATTGCTTGACCCTCAAGAAATGGATTTAAAGCTAATTAAAAAACTAAATATAAAACACAAGTGATCTATCTGACATGGAAGTCAGATCCACATTTCTAGGGATGTAACTGCCTCTTGGTAGACTAATGCTTGGTTTTCTCTTTAGTCTGTCTGTCGGTGTTCCTCTGTGAACTATTCTGTTGGGTTACATTGTAATCTGCTTGTTGGGTTCCTTTGTGGGTTTACTCTGTCAGGTTCCACTTCAACATTTTCGATGCACTAGTAAATTGTGTCGTCGGGTTCCCTTGTGAACTTGTTTGTTGAGTTGCACTAAAACCTGTCTTTTGGTGTTGGTGTTATCGACGGTTCAAAACTATTTTCCTTTATATACTAATGGCAAAATAAGTCTTTAGGAAAAGGGGGATAAAATGGATGAAGTGGGATAGGGTAATGGTTTATGCGCAGGATTGGGTAAGAGGATGGATGGAAGACTGGAATATATGTGTTGGATAATGGAGGGATTGCGAGAAGAATTAATTTTGAGTGAATGGATATGTGGGAAAGAACAACATTGGCACACACCTTGAGGGGTAATGGAGGAAAAAGAGATATTGGATTTGATGGAAGAAAAGGAGATTTTGGATTTGATGGAGGAATAGTTATGAATTTTGGGACATAAGGACCCAAAACAGATTTGGAAGGTTGGAGATGTTGAAATGGATGGATATAAATTTTGGATGCCAATTTGGATTTTTCTTTGGGATACTGTGCTTCAAGAAGCTTCTTAGGAATCCACATGGATTTTGATTTTTTACTCTTTTGTGGGCCCTTAGAGCGCATTGTTTCTACAAGATATTTAGGAACCCATTTGACTTTTATTTTTGCTCAAGGGGCTTTTGTGGGCTTTTGGACATTTCTTTTTCCTTTTGGATCATATTTTTATTTGTTTTTACATGTCGATTAGACTGGACATGTTGATCCTTGACTACATGTGGATTTCTTGACTTATGGAGCTTATGTTTGGCATCCAAATTGCTTGAAAGGGGAATGTGATTCATAGATGGATAATAATGGTATGGAGACTTTTTGGATTGGTGGAAGGTTGTCCAAGATGTGTGCCTTTGCTTACCTTGATTTATGAAAGGAGAAGTGGATTGTGAACTAGTGGATGGAGGAATATATGGACCTAAGATGGATGGAAGGGGTGAAGGGGAAGGTATACGTTTGGATTTGGATTTGGAAGGGGTACCAACATCTTGAGAATGAGTATTGTTATGGAGGCCATGACCATCATAATTTTCTTTGATATGAAAGGGTTTTAATCTACTTTGTTCATGGAGGTCCAACCCTTTGACTTGATAATGCTTTCTTTGACCAGTAGGATACTTTCTACAAGATGCGAGTCCAATTTGAGGTGGATATGATATGGAAGAAACAATAGGATCATGAAGTGGACCAGACCGGATGGAAGTAGAGGAATCCATTTGAAATGCATGGGGTTCATGAGCAACTTGCATAAATGTGTTGGGATCATGAGGGGGAACATGAGGAATGATATGATCTTGTGATGGAATAGGAGCAGTGACAAGAACATTTGATAGGATATGATCTTGTGGAGAATATGGAGGATTAGGACATGAAGAAGAAGGAAATGTAAGATCATGAGGAGGATCTGGAGGGATGATGGGATCTTGTGGTGGAGATGAAGGTGAAGGGATACTTTGATCTTGACTTGGAAGAGGACCATCAGATTCCATTTTAGGGGTGATTTTCTCTTGACTGTGAATGAAATCCTTCAAAAGAATGGGAAGGATGTCATGATCTTGCTTAGGAATAGGAAGTGGAAGGTCCATAAGACTTGGAAGGCGAACATTTGACTCAATTTTAAGGGTGAATTTCTCATGAAACTAGATAGAATCATTTGGGAGAATGGGTAGGATGTCATGATCTTGCTTAGGCATAGGATGTGGAAGGTCCATAAGACTTGGAAGGGGATCATTTGACTCAATTTTAAGGGTGAATTGCTCGTGAAATCCGATAGAATCATTTGGGAGAATGGGTAGGATGTCATGATCTTGCTTAGGCATAGGAAGTGGAAGGTCCATAAGACTTGGAAGGGGATCATTTGACTCAATTTTAAGGGTGAATTACTCGTGACATTGGATAGAATCATTTGGGAGAATGGGTAGGCTGTCATGATCTTGCTCAGGCATAGGAAGTGGAAGGTCAATAAGACTTGGAATGAAACTTTGTTCTTGGGATGGAAGGGGATCAACTTGGATAGGATGGACAAGAATAGTGGAGTCTTCATGAGTTTCTAGAAGTATAAGATCTTGGTCAAAAACTACACAGGTTTGGTCATTCTTGGGATCTTGATCTTGATTTTCTTTAGGACTTGTTTCTTCATGCTTTGCATCATCCTCTTGACATAGGGTATCAATTGGAATATGTATGGTGGATTCTTGGAAGGCTTCAATGTTTTGACATGAGGGAGAAGGATTTTGAATGAGACTCTCTAGAGTAGGTTCATCTAGAAATGGAGCGTATGGCGGCATTGGATCTAGGATAGCTGAGTCCTAAAAGGGATCAACATTGAAATCTATTGTGGAAAGCCCTTGGGAGGTCTCATCACTGGATATATCATTCGATAGGAATGGAAAAGATTTCTCTTCTGATTCTTCAGGGGATGAAGGACTAATGGGAAACATGGAGGCTTCTTGTGTGACAACTTCTTCATAGGAGATAGACGTGTCAACAATGTTATTGTTTTGGAATGGACCCTTGCTAGACATGGGTAGATGATTTTGATCTTGCTTAACAATAGAATGATGTTTATGAGCCAATTTTTGAATTAAACTCTTGAAAGGTTTAGATTGGTCTCCCAAGGATGACATTTTCAATTGTGTTTATTTGGAAAACAATCAGAGGTGGATTTGAGGAAATAAGAGGACGTTCATTGACTTGTGATGTGATCTGAGACATATAGTCAATAGGGTAGAAATAAATTCTAATTCCTCAACCAAACGAGGCTTATTAAGGATATCAATTATACAAATTTCACATAAGACATAATCCCAATGGTCATTTAAAATATCATATACCTATGTTACATTTAACGAAGTTTAATTCTCTTGAAAACTTTTTTATAGATTATTAAAATCATCAATAAGCAACTGCCACGTATGCCTTCCTTTGGAATTAAAATAAGGAAAAAGGGAAACACGTAGCTACTTGCGAAGAACTGTCATCAATGTCTTTTCCAGAGCACCAATGCCCATCAATTCTCCAGGTAAAGTTTCCAACTTTGGTCATCATTATGTGGACTAAGGTACATGTTGTAGACATTTCATCTGCGTGACAATTCAAAGAACATGCATTCGCACAAGGAATACGAAGCTTCATTGAAATCTTACATCATCTATTGAATCTAATAGAGTGGTTCCCCACTAGATCTTGGGGTTTCTTTTGAAGTTCCGATTTCCTGTGGAAAAACTCCTTGGGCAGGACCATCTGAAAACTGAAACAGATTAAATAATTAACTTTGCAGGCAGCGGACATTGGCAGTTCGAAATAACCTGGTTGGATGGCAGGACATTCTTTTTTGTAAGATTTGAAGCCTTGAACACCTTACATTTGCCTTTCTTTTATGATTTTTTGCAATATTTTATCGGTTCATTCACTATTAGTGCAAGATATTAGTATGGGGTTTTAAGATCATTACCGTGGTTATCCATATGAGGGTTTAGATTGTTGAAATTATTACAGCATCGTTTGATTCGTTATGGTAAATAAGATATCCCTGTTATTGTGAGTTCTTGGAGTTTGATACTTCAGAAAACGAACATCAGTCGTATTGAGCTACTTTTATCACCTGCAAACATGTTTGATTCCTGGAAACCATTCCCTTAAGGCTGACAAACAAACTTCTAGGTATCCTCCTCTAGTGAATTCTACAAATTCCTAGAGAGGAGCCAACAAGCAATCGGCCACTTTCTAGAAAATTTTGGAATTGTTCAGTATTGAGATTTGACATTAAATAAATCAGAATAGTGGATAAATTTTCAGTACCGTTTCCAGAAGCTGGGTGATCCTTAATACCTATTCAGGAGTCTGGAGAAGCTTCTGCTGTTTTCGTTTGCCGTTTCCTGCCAATCCCGTTTTCTGCCACTTTCTTTAGAATCCTACCCTCAAAGTTTCTGTCCTTTCCTGACCTAGTTGTCTCTTTTTTGGATACTTGTTTCCGAATTACTCCTCACTGTTGATTTCGCAGCATAGGTATATTTTCAGTTTTATTTAAATGCTCACACGGAGCGCCAATTTTAGCTTCACTGCTCGTTTGTTAATACATAATATGTTTATGTTGTTATATGTAGCACGGATGGGCCTATTGAGAAGATACTGAACAAAGGAACAACGACCGTACATGTTACAGCTCTGGATGGCCTTGTCAATGTCAATTCCTTGTTCACGGTTGCAGTTTTTGTTGGGCTATCTTTGGCAACTCCCGGCCAGAGAAGCTTAGATGACTCAGGTGCCTGTAATGCAGGTGAGGATATTGCTAGGAATCTTTTAATATTTGAGGTGGCATCATTCAGTGCATTTCTGTTTTCAAGTTTGATTGCACAGGGTTTGAAGTTAGCAATCATGCTAATCAATAGCAAACAAGTTGATGATGCGTTCAGGGCTCATATCAACAACAAGATGTTGAGGCTTGGAATGCTGGCCTCTGCAATTGGATCTGTAATAGGATGTGTTTTTTTGATGATATCAATGGTCAATGTTATACAGATCAGGCTTGGTGTATTGTCCTGTGGGAATAGTTCCACTGTAAGGGCAACTATAAGTCTGGTTGGTTTAGTTTCAACAGCCCTGATTATCTATATCTCTACTGTCTTTTATGCCTTTACTCATTAGAGCAATGAAATTTAGCCACAAGCTAGACATAAATGTGATGCACCGCTAATCCCAAACTTGAGGAGAATATTGTAACCTACATCAAGATGCGTGTTTCTCAATGTCCACGATTTATGTAATGAGGAGCAGGATTCCCTTTAAAAGTGTCACTATTCTGGTAATTACAGTACTGTGAATGTCAAAGCATTTGTGGCCTGCAGACCTTGCACTACCACCATTGATAACTTCTGGTTCTTTTCCTACCTGAAAATAATGGCAGTTGTTAACTTTAAGATCAACTAAAAAGATACAATGATGGGAATGTCCTAGATGAGTTTATGCTTTGTCCTAGATGAGTTTATGCTTTATTTTGTATTTTTTCAAGTCTAAACACTGTGACGAGTACAATTATGTTCCTGTAATTGTTTTTTTCATGTTAGGTTTGTCATGGTCCTGTTTTTGCATTGAGTACACTTGAGGCTGTATGATCACTTTATGTATTAGCTTTTTATAACGTCTTATCAAAAACGTATTTCTTATCAAATTTTCTCATAATTTCTTTTTTTTGAAGTATGCTTGATGCTTGCATTTTGTCCTAAATTTTCCTTTTGGATTTTAAGCTTGGTGAGACATTAGTATTTTAAATTTTTATCTCTAATAAATAAATTGTTGGGGTTCTATAAGTGGAGTCCTATCTCAACTACAAATACATAGAATACAACACATAACTATGCTATTGCATTAACCGACCCTATCTAGGCATAACAGGCAACATCGCAATAAAATATCAAACATTATATGATGCCTTATCTCTTTTAGATCAGAGAATGACATGACCAAAAAAACTGTTTATTGCACTCGTCCTATTATTTATTTCTGTCCATCCAGTTGTACATTCTCCTTCATCATATTTTGAAGATGTTGATGCAGCAGATAGTGATTTATTGATTATTTCCAGCAAAGTTACCAGCTCGAGGAACCGGTTCACCGGCGTGGCAAAATTTTGAAACGGGGTTCGGGTTTGTTTGGGTTCGTCAGTACAAAAACATGTACTATATATATATATATATATATATATATATATATGCAGCCTAGAAGCATGGATTAAAGTTAGAATGTCACATAGTATCATATAAACAACAAAAACACAATAAACATGTAATCACAGCATCATGATCATATCATCATAGCATCATATACTTCAAGTTCAACATCAAAATATTAAAATAATAATATCAAGTTCAAGTATCATTGTTTCATCTTTCAACAATTGGAACTTTATACTAAGTTTCAATCATCAAATGGATTATCTAGATCTTCTTCATCATCTTCTTCTTCATCATCATCATCATCAATGGTATTAGTTGATTCACAAATAATAACAAGGCCAATGGGATCAACTGCACCAATAGCGTTCTCACTATCCAAGTCCTCAAATGCAACAACTGCAAGCTGAGAAGTGGAAGCATCCAAGTCCGTATGGTTTGGATCTATATCCCACATCTTCGTCTCCCCTTCTTTTTATTCATTTTGCTTGTGTGAAAGGAGACGTAACTTGGAATGCACATATACTAAGTTCTCCACTCTTTTTGATTGCAATCTATTGTGCTTTACAAAGTGGATGAAAGAATATGTGCTTCAATTTCTTTCTGATGTAGATGAACTAGCAACCTATGAAGACAGGACAAAGCAAACAATTAAGTTATTAAAGTTATAAAATTAGTAGCAACCTATGAAGACAAAGTAAATTAAAATTATAAATAAAACTTACTTGTGATATAATTTCGATTGCGAGGCGCTGCAACAATTGGAAGCATTGGCCATGGAGGTACCACCAACTATGAGCATCCTTCTTAAATTGATGATGAAGAGTGTTAACACTTAGACCTTTTGTATTCACAAATTCTATGAACTCATTTGTAATCGAATCTCGCATATCATAAATAGGGAAGAGTCTAAGGAATGCTGCCTTGTACCCATCAAACATTTCTAAATCTCTATATGGTGGAAGCCTTCGTGGCATATCAAGAAACTGTTTGTTATAGTATTTTAGAGTCAATGCATAGGCAAGAAAATGTAGCGGAGTGGTCATCTTGTTTTATCTTTCTACAACAATTGCTTGCAATAGTTTGAAGAAAGTCTCCTCAGGGTCTTGCTCTTTCAGATTTACGATTTTTTTTCATTTTCTCAATTATTGAGTCGATGACATCATACACCTCTCCAATGCAAGGCCTATCCATGTCAGTGTAGTGAAGCATGCGCATAATGGGCTTGGTGAAACTAAGGAGATACTCCACACATTCCCAGCATGAGTCATTTAATATGCTCTGCTTACTTTTTGTCGCCTTCCTGTGTTGCTTTGATCACCATATTACAAAGTGCCACTTTCACTTTCACAAGTCGTCTCAAGACGATTATGTTAGATGCAAAATGAGTCTTAGCAACCTATAATAGAAATTAAAACAAAAAAAATATTAAATAAAGACAAACTTTAAAGAAGAATACACATTACACAATCAAATTATGAAAATAAAATTATGTAAAATACTAATTTTAATTTTTTAAATTAAATTACTATGTCAAGTTCATTTACCTTCAATAGCTCCAAACTTGAAAATAATCTGAAAATTCCTTGAGATATGTGGTGGTTGGCAATGAACATCTAGATGTCCTCAGCCTCCGCATACACCTCTTTGGTCCACCCAATTTTATCCCAAACCTTTTGTAGCATAAGATTGTATAAGTGGACCACACAAGGTGTCCAAAAGACATGCTGATATCGCTCTTCAACTAACAAACCAACAACTCTACAATTCTTTGCATTGCCCATTATGACCTGAACATGAACATTTCTAGGTTCCACTGTCTCAATGGCAGAGATCAGAATATCACCAATATGCCCATCTTTTACTTGCCCCTCACAATCCACGTCTTTCAAAAACATTGCCCCTTTAGACAATGCTATGACATTGATCAAGGGATGATCTCTTGAATCTTTTCACCCATCTAAAACAATGTATACGCTTGTCCCAATCCATGAATCCCTTGTGGGCTTAATGCATCTTCAACCCCGTCGACTTCTCTTTCCAACAAGGTGCCACATATCTTCTCATAACCAGGGCCCTTATACCCTCTTGGAGCTTCATTGACACTTTTCAACATCTTCTTCCAGTTTGGGGAGTGAACAACATTGAAAGACAACCCATTTGCATATATGCATCTTGCTATATCTTGGTCGGTAATATCTCTACTCTTATTTTGAAATGAAGTTTCCAAAGGTCCCTTTCTTTTGCATGCAATGGTTGCTTCAATTTCAGGCTCAGCTGTGGTAGTAAACAATGGGTGGTCTTCTACCACAATATTTGGAGATGGGGGCTGCATTCCCTTTGATTTTTTTTAATAGGCAAATTTTGTCTATGCGCTTCTCTCTCTTCTGCTTTTTTGTGCTCCATAATATATTTTAACACTGTCTCATTTGGTATAGGAGTGTTTTTTGTTCTAGGGCAGTTTTGACTTTTCTTCTTGGGAATCCACACGAATGTCCTACCACCCGATAATATGAACTATTCTGTTCTACATCATATCCCCGACATTTCCAATGGAATCCCCTACTTCTTGGAAGTGGTTTTATAATATCAACCTATTTCAACAAAGGAGAATCAAAATTTGGATCTATTAGTTTGCCTATGGAGGAAGAGGTAGATGCCATTCTAGTTCCTATGGCAAGAAATATTATACACATTCAAAACAGAAACAAGAGAATGAAACAAAAAATAGATAGATCTTATGAACAATTAAAGAGAAATGAAAAAAAAAACATAAACAAAAACAAAATAAAATGAAAAAAAACGTAATTCTTTCAGCCAATAGATACTTGCAAAGGAGTAGGAATGAAGCTTAAACACTTGATCAAGCTTAAAAAATTGATCTTCCAACTACCTCTTGCTTAACCAAACTTTTATTTAACCACCTATGAAAACCAAATTTTTGCTCCACCTGAAAAGAAAACAAGTTGTTTGCACAACAAATGAGCAAAAAAACCAACTTAAGTCCTTTTAGAATGATCATTTTAGGGTTGTGGACTCCAAAAAACAATTAAATTTGTAAAAAGAAACGTCACTTCTGTGACTTTTTCCATTTGGTTCGTCGTTGGTCCACTTGGATTCAACTGGGTTCAACCTTGGTTCATCTCGGACGAACCATCCCACTCAGAAACAGACCTTGGTTGGACCCATGGTGGACTAGATTAGGACCTGGACCTAGTGCGAACCAGACTGGTACTGGAGCCCAAGACCAGCAAACCCAGTTAATTAATTTGGGATATATGCTCCAATTCACCATCCCTTTGCTTTAGTCAATTCAGATGACCATGCTGTGGTAGACATCCAAAAGGGGCATGGAGTAGGCAACTTTGGCCTGATCAGATTGGAAGCAATAACTAGAGAGCCTGAGGTAGCTATTTTTCCTTTAGAGTGTACTGAATCCTTGCATTCCATGCCCTTATTTTTGTTTTGCTTGGCTGCATCCACTTTATTTTAAAACCAACCAACTTGTGACTGGGAAGCCCTAACTACATCAAAATATTTTGGTGGCAAAGGAGGGGGTGTTATTGAATCCACCTTTGTAGGTTGTATTTTAGGAAATCATGTCTGAGTGCCTAGAGAATAATTAGGTTTCAGGATCCTCAGAAGTATCTGATGATGTTATGGTAAATCGATGTTGTATTAAATAGAGGAGATAAAAGCTCTTTATATAGATTTACAAAGACGGTGTTTCTAAAAGAAACAATCGTGAACTAAAGACGAAAATAGAAACTACCTAAAAAACTAAAGACTAACTAAGATGACCATTAAAGAAACATTATAATATTCTAATACCCTCCCTTAATGGTCATCGTCTAACTGCTGTCTTTTGGTCACAAATTCTTCAGAACATTATGCTGCTACTGAGACCCTCCCTGGATTTGCAAAATGTTAATGACCAAGAAGCCAAAATCCATCCAGAAAAAAATAAAGAAGGCTGCCCCCATCTTCATAATGCTCCGCAACGAGAGACAAGAGTTTGCCACTGAGATGAGTCTGCCACTAACCCTCTTAGAATCTGCAAAACATTTGACCAGAAATCATCACAAAATGTCCAACCTAATGTTGGATAACAGAACCGCCCTTCCCTGGAAACAAAGATACACACTGAGAACAACTATCACGATTTTGGGGAAAAATTGGCAAACCCTCCCAAACTTTGTAGATGACTAGGATGCCCCAAAATTGACTGCAAAATACCATGATTTGAAGATTACAAAGCATCATTTTTTTCCGAAAAATGGTAAAAACCCTAAAACAAGAACACCTGTCTTGAAATCCCACGTGAACTTCGAGTATTACAGAAACCAGAAATGATTTTTGAGGAAAAAAATCGACGAAAACCCAACAATTTTTGAGGTGAAAAATTTATCAAAACCCAACACAAAATCTGAGACACGGATTAGAACACAAAACTTCGTTTTTGAGGAAAAAAGGGTAAAACCCTTTTACAAAACGATTTTGAGGCAAAAAATGGCACAAAAACCCACAATAATTTTATGGAGAAAAATTATAAAACCCACCCACTAATTTTTTAAGGACAAAAAATTAGAAAACCCAATAGATAATTTTTTGATGAAAAAATTATTAAAACCTAACAAATAACTTTAGAGGAAAAAATTATTAAAACCCATCAGAGAAACCTTCATGCGGCAAAACACGAGACTTCGTATGGTAAAACAACACATGCAAGAACATGCAACTCACAAAAAGCACATGCAAGCAACATGCAAGTACATGTAAGCAACATGCAAGTACATGCAACCCTTGAAAATCAGAGACTTTTGCTCAAACCAAGAAATCGCACAATCAAAACCCTTAACCAGGCTTGTGATTTTCAGCAAAAATCTTCGAAGATGAACCACAAAATTTTCATAAATTACCTCCAACGATTTTATTTTAAAAAATTGAAAAACAAATTTATGGAAAAAATTCCAGATCAGAAGAGGTTCGATTTTTTTTTTTTAAATTCACCAAATTTTATGAAATCCCATCGACCCTCTCTGATACCATGTTACGGTAAATCAATGTTGTTGTAATAAATAGAGGAGATAAAAGCTCCTTATATAGATTTACAAAGACGATGTTTCTAAAAGAAACTATCGTGGACTAAAGACGAAAATAGAAACTACCTAAAAAACTAAAGACTAACTAAGATGACCATTAAAGAAACATTATAATATTCTAATAGATGATCTAATAGATGATACGACAGCCACAATTTCACAGAAAAATTAGAGAAGTGAGCCTACTCCATGTAGGATCCTTAGAAGTACCATGTAGTATTTTTGGAAATTTTGGACTTTTCCACCTTACATTCAGATGCAATGTGCCTTACCTGAAAGCAGCTTCTGCACCTAAATGAAATGTTTTCATAGTCTAAAACTTATTTCCAGATCCTACAAAATCCATATCTCATCAGCTAGTCTTTTTGAGATATTTTATTCCACCTTTATTTGTGCTGAAGTTCTCCGCTCTTTTTGATTGCAATCTATTGTGCTTTACAGAGTGGATGAAAGAATATGTGCTTCAATTTCTTTCTGATGCAGATGAACTAGCAACCTATGAAGTCAGGACAAAGCAAACAATTAACTTATTGAAGTTATAAAATTAGTAACAACCTGTGAAGACAAAGTAAATTAAAATTATAAATAAAACTTACTTGTGATATAATTTTGATTGCGAGGGGCTGCAGCAATTGGAAGCATTGGCCATGGAGGTACCACCAACTATGAGCATCCTTCTTAAACTGATGACGAAGAGTGTCAACACTTAGACTTTTTGTATTCACAAATTCTATGAACTCATCTGTAATCGAATCTTGCATATCATCATTAGGAAAGAGTCTAAGGAATGCTGCCTTGTACTCATCAAACACTTCTAAATCTCTATATGGTGGAAGCCTTCCTGGCATATCAAGAAACTGTTTGCTATAGTATTTTGGAGTCAATGCATAGGCAATAAGATGTAGTGGAGTAGTCATCTTGTTCCATCTTTCTACAACTATTGCTTGCAATTGTTTGAAGAAAGTCTCCTCAGGGTCTTGCTCTTTCAGATTTACAATTTTTTTCATCTTCTCAAGGATTGAGTCGATGACATCATACACCTCTCCAATGCAAGGCCTATCCATGTCAGCGCAGTGAAGCATGCCCATAATGGGCTTGGTGAAACTAAGGATATACTCCACACATTCCCAACACGAGTCATTTAATATCCTTTGCTTAATTTTTGTTACCTTCCTAGTACTGCTTTGCTTCCATATAGACCAATTTTGGTTGATCACTTACAAAGTGCCACTTTCACTTTCACAAGTCGACTCAAGATGATTATGTTAGATGCAAAACGAGTCTTAGCAACCTATAATAGAAATTAAAACAAAAAATATAATTAAATAAAGACAGACAAGAAGAATACACATTACACAATCAAATTATGAAAATAAAAATATGTAAAATACTAATTTTAATTTTTTTAATTAAATTACTATGTCAAGTTCACTTACCTTCAATAGCTCCAAACTTGAAAATAATCTGAAAATTCCTCGAGACATGTGATGGTTGGCGATGAACATCTAAATGTCCTCAGCCTCTGCATACCTCTTTGGTCCACCCAATTTTATTATCAATCTTTTGTAGCATAAGATTGTGTGAGTGGACCACACAAGGTGTCCAAAAGACATGCTGATATCGCTCTTCAACTAACCAACCAGCAGCTCTACAATTCTTTGCATTGCCCATTATGATTCGAACAACATTTCTAGGTCCCACTGTCTGAATGGCAGAGATGAGAATATCAACAATAAAATGCCCATCTTTTACTTGCCCCTCACATTCCACATCTTTCAAAAACATTGCCCCTTTAGGGGACAACGCTATGTGACATTGATCAAGGGACGATTTCTTGAATCTTTTCACCCATCTAATACAATGGATATGCTTGTCTCAATCCATGAATCTCTTGTGGGCTCTAATGCATCTTCAACTCCGTTGACTTCTCTTTCCAACAAGGTGCTGCATATCTTCTCATAACCGGGGCCCTTATACCTTCTTGGAGCTTTATTGACACTTTTCAACGTCTTCTTCCAGTTTGGGGAGTGAACAACATTGAAAGACAACCTATTTGCATATATGCATCTTGCTATATCTTGGTCGGTAATGTCTCGACTCTCATTTTGAAATGAAGTTTCCAAAGGTCCCTTTCTTTTGCATGCAATGGTTGCTTCACTTTTAGGCTCAGCTGCGGTAGTAAAAAATGGGTGCTCTTCTACCACAATATTTGGAGATGGGGGCTGCATTCCCTTTGATTTTTTGTAGTAGGCAAATTTTGTCTACATGCTTCTCTCTCTTCTGCTTTTTTGTGCTCCATAATATATTTTAACACTGTCTCATTTGGTATAGGAGCATTTTTTGTTCTAGGGCATTTTTGACTTTTCTTCTTGGGAATTCACATGAATGGCCTACCACCCGATAATATGAACTATTCCGTTCTACATCACATCCCTGATATTTCCAATGGAATCCCCTACCTCCTGGAAGTGGTTTTATTATATCAACATATTTTAACAAAGGAGAATCAAAATTTGGATTTGTTTTGTGTTGTTCATTTGTGCATATGGAGGAAGAGGTAGATGCCGTAATAGTTCCTATTGTTAATTTTTTTAGTAGCTGTAGGAGACATCTCTCATACCTGTGATGGTTTCCAACTATTTCATCATCATACTCTTCCATTTCATGTAGCGTTTTTGTCTTTGATGCTTCGAATATGATTGAAGGTGTATTGGCTCACTATGATAACCGCCATCGTATATATTACTTGTTGGCGATAACATGGCATTGTCATCGGATGACTTGGCACCATTCTATCTTGTCGTCGATTCAAGGAGGTTGGGTTATGGAATATTATTAAAGAGTTCATTTTGAAGTGGCGTAAATGCTTGTAACCGTCACCTCTTGGAATTCCGGGGGAGTCTTCTTTGTAACGACATCCTCTCTTTGTTTTATGCGATGGAATATATAAAAAGATTTACAGGCCTCATTTGGTTGGTCGACTATTTTAGAAAAGCCGTTTAGTATTTTTGGTGAGACCAGTAGAGTCTATTATGGCAGAGACTTCCGTATTGTGTTCAGTGCTTATTGTTTGGTGTGTTCGATCCATTCATGATCAACATTGTTTGTGGC
This sequence comes from Thuja plicata, assembly GCA_018584345.1. Lineage (NCBI taxonomy): Eukaryota > Viridiplantae > Streptophyta > Pinopsida > Cupressales > Cupressaceae > Thuja > Thuja plicata. Next base: position 2,926,174 of record MU227881.1, on the reverse strand, counting down.
TGTGTGAGCTATTATTGTGGCTGCTTCTGGCATCATAATATCTGCTATTTTTGGTTTACGATCAATATATGATCCGTGTGATATATATGGTTTCTATACATATATTGTATATGCAGAGTAGGTGTTGCTAAATATGTTAAAAGTCATACTTCTGTAGATTGTTAAGAGTTAACAATCTCTGATTAAGCTTGTGAAGCATTGTATTCAGTTTGAGCTTTCAATAAAGTATCTATTTTGGTGTGGTTGGGTTTTTCCCTCGAGTAGGAGGGTTTTCCTTGGGTATCTCGGTGTTTTCGTGTGTCTTGTTTTATCTTTTCTTTGTTGTATGCTATTTTGGTTCCTAAAACTTAACATGGTATCAGAGAGGGTCTAGTAAAGATCCTAATCAAAATAGTTGAAGAACCTTGAAGGGTAGAATCTCTTAAGAAGCTTCTTACCTGGACAGGGAGGATGCTGTCATGTTTGTCTATGCTTATTCATGTCTATGGGGATATCAGATGTTCTGGTGTTCAAAATTTTCATTCTCTGCCTGCACTATAACTGTGTGATGGCAAATGATCTATTGGTGGATTGTGAGGAAATTTAGGCAATAAAGAGATAAGTATTTGAATATTGATCATGAATTTTTTGTAGTTAATTCGGGCTATTATATTGAGAATAGTGAATCATGTATGCTTTTAGAATTGATCTGTATATTTTTCTCTTCATTAATAGTTTGACTTTGTGAACTATTGCTAATCTTTCTAAAATGCTTCCAGAATGGATCGAGAAGCAACAAAATGATGAGAGATTACATGCAAAGTCACGCAGGCTGTAGAAATGAATATGGGGACAGTGCTTGCAACCATGGGACTGAATTGGTGATACATAACTTCATTAAAGAGAAAGAACCTATTCAGATTGTCATTGCAATTAGTTTCTTTGAAGAGGAAGAAATGACATTCAGAGGGAGACTATCCAGCTGCAGAAATCAGATTCAAAGGGAGCTTGAGTGGCAGATGTAGAATGCCAAGTCCTTTGCAGAGGATCAACAAGCTTGTGTAGCAGTGTTGGACAAACATTGGAGCCAATTTCTGGGTATTGTGATAATCAAAGCCATGAGAATGCTGCCCTTGTTGAGAGGGAGGCTCAACATTAGATGATATTTTATGTGTTTTAATGTGTTCTTATCTGAGAGCGAGAAGTTCGAGGTACAATCTCTTGTTAACGAGTTCTTCTCTGCGAGAGAAGTTCGAGGTGCAATCCCTTATTAATGAGTTCTTCTCTGCGAGAGAAGTTCGAGGTGAAATCCCCTGTTAATGCATTCTTCTCTGCGAGAGAAGTCTGAGGTGAAAGCCCTTGTTCCACCCTCTGGCAGTAGCCATGGTGGAAGTCATGTGTGAGACTCCATGACATAGTTTTTTGTTTCATGTTTCACCCTCTGGGAGTAGCTATGGTGAATGTTGTTATGCTGAGATATAAATTTTATATTGAGAAAATCTGTGATGAGATTTTGTTATTAACATTTTATTTTGGTTGCAGCTCTTTTATACTTGTCGGGTTGAGACATACCATGACATGAAATTTGCAAATGATATCTCCTTTGCTAAGATAGAGTGTTAATGTTTTTAGTAGTTGTAGGAGATATCTCCCGTACTTGCGATGGTTTCCAATGATTTCATCATCATACTCTTCCAATTCATGTGGTGGTTTTGTCTTTGATGCTTCGAATATGATTGAAGGTGTATCGGCTCACTATGATAACCGTCATTGTATATATTACTTGTTGGCGTCATCATCGGATGGCTTGGCACCATTCTATCTTGCCATCGTTTCAAGGAGGTTCGGTTATGGAATATTATTGAAGAGTCTTCATTTTGAAGTGGCATAAATGCTTGTAACCGTCACCTCTTGGAATTCCGCGGGAGTCTTCTTTGTAATGACATCCTCTTTTTGTTCTATGTGATGGAATATATAAAATGATTTACGGGCCTCATTTGGTTGGTCGACTGTTTTAGAAAAGCCGTTCAGTATTTTTGGTGAGACCACTAGAGTCTATTATGGCAGAGACTTCTGTATTGTGTTCAACGCTTATTGTTTGGTGTGTTCGATCCATTCATGATCAACATTATTTGTGGCTGTGTGAGCTATCATATGGCTACTTCCGGCATTGCAATATCTGTTGTTTTTGGTGTATGATCAGTATATGATCCGTGTGATATATATGCTTGCTATACATATATTGTATATGCAGAGCAGTGTTGCTAAATATGTTAAAAGTCATGCTTCCATAGATTGTTAAGAGTTAATAATCTCTGATTATGCTTGTGAAGAATTGTATTCAATTTGAGCTTTCAATAAAGTATCTATTTTGGTGTGGCTGGGTTTTTTCCCTCGAGTAGGAGGGTTTTCCCAGGGTATCTCAGTGTTTTCGCGTGTCTTGTTTTATCTGTTCTTTGTTGTATGCTATTCTGGTTCCTAAAACATAACACCTATTGCAAGAAATATTATACACATTCAAAACAAAAACAAGAGAATGAAAAAAAAATAGATAGATCTTATGAACAATTAAAGAGAAATGAAAAAAAATCTTAAACAAAAACAAAATAAAATGAAAAAAAAACTTACCTCTTTCAGCCAATAGAAGCTTGCGAAGGAGTAGGAATGAAGCTCAAACACTTGATCAAGCTTCAAAAATCGATCTTCCAACTGCCTCTTGCTTAACCAAACTTTTACTCAACCACCTATGAAAACCAAATTTTTGCTCCACCTCAAGAGAAAACAAGCTGTTTGCACAACAAATGAGCAAAAAAAAGTTAAAACCAACTTAAGTCTTTTAGAATAATCTTTTTAGGGTTGTGGATCCAAAAAAAAATTAAATTTGTAAAAACAAATGTCACTTCCGTGACTTTTTCCATTTGGTTCGTCGTTGGTCCGCCTGGATTCAACTCTGGTTCATCTCGGACGAATCAGCCTGCTCAGAAACGGACCTTGGCCGGACCCATAGGTGGACTAGATCAGGACCCGGACCTGGTGCGAACCGGACTGGTACTGGGGCCCAAGACCGGCAAACCCAGTTAATTAATCTGGGATATTGGCTCCAATTCACCATCCCTTTGCTTTAGTCAATTCAGATGACCATGCTGTGGTAGACATCCAAAAGGGGCATGGAATAGGCAACTTTGGCCTGATCAGATTGAAAGCAATAACCAGAGAGCCTGAGGTAGCTATTTTTCCTTTAGAATGTACTGAATCCTTGCATTCCATGCCCTTATTTTTGTTTTGCTTGGCTGCATCCTCTTAATTTAAAACCAACCAACCTGTGACTGGGAAGCCCTAACTACATCAGAATATTTTGGTGGGAAAGGAGGGGGTGTTATCGAATCCACCTTTGCAGGTTGTATTTTAGGAGATCATGTCTGAGTGCCTAGAGAATAATTAGGTTTCAGGATCCTCAGAAGTACCTGATGATATAGCAGCCACAAGTTTCACAGAAAAATTAGAGAAGTGAGCCTTTCAAGTTCCACCATGTAGTATTTTTGGAAATTATGGACTATTCAACCTTACATTCAGATGCAATGTGCCCTACCTCAAAGCAGCTTCTGCACCTAAATGAAATGTTTTCATAGTCTAAAACTTATTTCCAGATTCTACAAAATGCATATCTCATCAGCTAGCCTTTTTGAGATATTTTATTCCACCTTTATTTGTGCTGAAGTTAAGAGGATCAATCCGTCCATTTTCAGATCAAGAGCCATAAATCTACCTATCATATTCTCTACACCTTGAAAGCAGGTATCTACACAGAGGTGAAGAGATGAATATGAAAAGTCTTATTCTTACTGGCATAGTTGTCAACGACTGTGTCATAGGATTGAATGCTGGGAATATCTGCAACAAATTTTTATCCCACAACCAAGGCCCCTTATCTAAAATAGTTTATTTTTCTTCTATTGTTTGACACACAAGCACAAAAAAGCCACGTGCACTTGGATAAATTTCAATAGTACCTTTCATTAATCAAGGCTTAAATATTTATGTATTTAAATCAGCAAGACTAGGCCTTAGCATATTGAGTTTATAGAAAATACATTTCTTTGAAAAAAATTCATTCTCAGAAAAAACTTCCTTATCCAGTGAAAGAACAAGGTGTATTCCTGTACATTATTTGAGCCACTGCAGACACCTCCATTGCCACATTCACATGTTTAAGAGTGTTCTCATATACTAGGATCTATCTCTGCTGGCCCGCCCTTGGTTTTCTGTGTTATCTCGATTATCTCCAACCTGATCCTGTTTACAAGGTGCGACAGACAACAGGTGACTGATTCCTGGCAGAGCAGAGTGGCCCATTACTATTTTTCGTCTGTTGCACATTGTTCCACATTGAGCAAGGCATCTTCTCTTGCCATGAAATCATCCAAAATGAATGACCTTCCAACAGCATCTCCATTTTGACATAGCACCTTAGGGTTAGCAGGAAAAAATGCTGGAGTGGACATTTTGAATACTGCAAAACTCATAGAAAAGAGCTACATTGCTAACAAGTTCAAGAGCGCATAGGAGATTTTCCTTTGTGGCAATGTACGTAGGGAGCTATGGAGTGAGTAGCTTAGTCTTGTTCTTCAGAGCAACAAAGAATAAGAGGACCTCATGGAGGCTGGAGTGGAAGCATAGGAGCTTAAGGAAAGGCTCTAGAGGAATTTTGTCTTGCAAGTGCATTCATAGGGGAGGCATGGTTCGAAGAAGTAAATCTTCTTGTCTTAGAAGATATGTAACTTGCGGTGAACACTAGGGAGACAATCGAGGATGACTTTCTAAGCAAGGAGTGTGAATGGTTTGTGCACCCACTCCTATACATGTAGAATGCACAAAGGAGATGTCACAAGTGGAGTAGGGGAAGGAAGAGCTAGCACAAGAACCAACTTGAGAAGACAATGTTTAGATAGCATTGAGAGTTAATGTCTAGAGAAGTGTTAAGTGGGAGAAGGGTAGAAGCAATGGAGTGCCCAATAAAGGAAAAGGAAGCTAAAATAAATACGTAAGTTTATTTTCATTGTGTTAATTCCCAAGCTTAGGAGAAGGATGAATATAAGCTAATTGGTAGGCGAAGGATTGTCTTGGAGACAATTGATGGTGCTGCTAGGAAGACACTACAACACTTGAGGAGGAAGTGAAGCAAAGTTGGGAGGGATTAGTTAACTTGTGTAAACTGTAAAGCAAAGGTTTGGGTGGAATGAGGATGTGGATGCAATTTCACTATAATTGTCAAGGGGTGCACAAGGAGGCAATGGAATAGGATTTACGTATGTTGGTGTTGAAGACAAGGCTTCTAGGAGTTTTGAAGAAGGATACAAAAGGTAGTACATGCGACCACAAGAAGATAGACAAGGGAGGCCCACAAGTTTGGAGTAGAACATGTGACAACAAAAGAGTGGAATGAGGAGGAGATGGGGCACATTACGATCTATGGAGTTTGATATATTGTGGAAGGTGTCTTGTAGAGAGGAACAAAAAGAGGATATGGTAGGAGTATTGCATGGTGGTTTGTCGTGAAAGACATGGAGAGTAAGAATGATTGTCATAGAGTGGCATGGAGATGTCTCATGGGGAACATGGTAGTAAGAAAGCAATGTGGTGTGAATGTGGGAAGATGCCTTGGGGAAGACACAATAGAGGTGGAGCATCAATGGAGTGCCAATGTCTATGCCTGTGAGTGGTGGGGTGAGATAGGGGAAGAAAACAGTGGAGGAGCTAGACGGGTGATGGTGTGGTAAGTCCCATTGGAAGGAGAAGAGAAGGAAAGTCCAAAGGAAAGTGGGTGAGATATAATCTTGGCAATGCATGGGTTAAGACATAGTAAGGGTATCAAAGCTAGGTGGAGGTTAGTGAATGGGTCAAGAGGAAGATGAGAGTAATCACCCTTAAACATACACACTAGGTGAAGGGAAAAGTTGTGGCTATTATGTGCCTCACAGCTAGAAAGGTGGTTCTACCACTCAAGGTTCCCAACTTGTGAGCAGGGGTTCACGTTTTTGTTACTTGGGGGAGTTTGATGAGGGGGCATCCAAGCTCCAAAGGAATTTGCATCACCTAGCTATAAATTGGAGAAATAAGGGGTCTGTGCAAGACTTCTGCATAGAGGAGGATGGTGAAGGATGGGAAAAGTAAATGTTTGACGGATAAAGAATGGATTATTATGTTCACTTGCAGAGCTGGTCAGTAGCCTATTATGGTTGATGGGAAATTTTGAAATACTGCATTTTATACACCCAATGTAGTAGGTGAATTTGAAAGTAGGAGTAACTAGTATTAAATGTGGCCTGCACTTTTGGTGCTCAAATGAATTGTATATATTGTGGAGCTGATGGTAGGGTGTCAGTTTTTGTTTTGGGCCTACAAGAGTTTTTGGGCAAGAGCGAGGCTGGTTAGGAGAGCTGAGAGTCTAGTAGTGGCCATAAAACCAAGATTCTGTAAATTTGTGTGTAAATTATACACCTTTGAGGGCCATTGTAAATCTGTAAACCTTTCTGTTTGTGATAATGAAATATTTAGGTTTGGCCATTTCATACCGTCTTTACACAGTGTATCTAAGAATGAGTTTCCACTTTTTGTTACATCACAAAACAAGTTTGATGGGTCATATTAGGAGCGAAGGATAATGGAGACTTGGTATGGAGATTGTCCCGAATGTTTGCAGACCAGCCTCTTTGGCATCCTTGCCGATCCTATGCAGTATATGTTCTAGTTTTGAATGCTTTTGTTTCCTTGTTGATGAGTCATAAGATTTCCATTGTCTATAGTTTCAAGAGAGTTCTGATTTCTACATAAAATAGAAAACAACTGAAGGATGAATTTTGTAAAGTCATGATATGATTTTATTTGTAGTTGCAGCTATGCATATTTTCTTGTCTCAAAATTGGTTATTTGTGTATGTTGGCATTCTGAATTAGTAAGTATATGGTCAATCCATTATACTTAAAAGTTTAAAACTGTATACAGATTACGTCCTCAATTTTAACACTACCTTGCGATTTTTCTTTCTTGCTGAAGGGCCTGTCTTGCTTTGTTGCTGTTTTCATTGTTGAAGTTTTTGCTTTTTAGTTAGATGTGTTTTATCCTTTTCATGCTTAAGAATTTTTTGTTATAGTTTTGTTTGTTTTTTATCCTTTTGTACTGCATAATAGGCTGCATTCATCTGAAGAATGTTGTGTAAGTAGTTCGATCTACTTTTCACATTTTTATATTGCTGTAATCAAGGAAAGTTGTTTGGGACCTGTTCCTACTTTTGTAGTCCTATTTTCTCAATCTTCAATGTGTATAGGAACATGCTAGAAAACGTCTGTGTAACCAAACAATTTCATTTAAAATTGTCAATGTTGTCGGAGAAACAACTATGTGCTCAACTAGTATTGATTATACATTATTAAGTTGCATGATTATTAACTGCATTGTCAGATAGCATATTGTAATTTAATAATTTTATAGCTGTAATATACTACTCATTTCTCCACACTACCACCTTCTCTTTGTTTGTCAACTTGTAACATACCAACAAAGCAAGCAGTGAGCCTGATTTTTTTGAAGTAATGGTGCTGCCATCCTTTCCCAAATAATAGTTTGACAATTCATCGAGTTTGAGTTTGTGGATGTTTGACTCTTGCAAGTAATTTTCATAGTTTGTCCACAGATAATGAGTCTCCATATTACAGAATAAATTGTTTGAAAATCCATTATGCAATTGATACTGTATCTGATTGAGTAGTTTGCAAGTGATGTAAGTAAGAAATTTATTTAACCCAGCACTAACTTGTGAAGTTGACTCTACACTCTAGTAGCAACATAATGCGTTTCCTTTTATGAGATAACTTCCTCGAGGTGTCTAAAGTAGGCGAAGATGTCGCTTCGATGATGAAGTGGCAACAACACTCGAGAGCGAAGTGCATTTGGTTTGGTTTATTTGTTTTGTCAATTCAACAAAAAATTCTTTCAAGCATTGTTTTGTTCTTTGATTTTTAAGTTTGTGTCTCAACATGACAACAATTGTTTTTATATAATATTGAAATTTTTGATGGAGCTCGTGATTGCTAGTTTTGAAGGGTGTGTGCAGAATTTGAACACTTTTTTGGCTATGGACAATGATTTCTTAACATCTGGGGTTGCTATTAATTTGTAGCAATAATTCTTATATACATTCTTGGACACCCTCTTCCTTTTGAGCTAATACATTTGGATGTATATATATGCATGTTAGTATTTGCTCCACAAATTAACGAGTTAATGTGTTTGGTGCCACATCTTTTATTTTTATTTTTGGAATAACCTTGCTTTTACACTCAAACTTGTACAATTGGTTGGATCTATTTGTTCTCTTATTTAACTGACAACCATTTACGACAAAGTTGCTAATTCAATTCTGCAATCGCAAGGAAGATCTTTTCCTTGTGCTTGCATGCCTTACAATACTGCACATTTGTACGAACATTATTCTAGGTTTGCTACTACAGTTTTCTCAAGGAGTTAGTTGCTTGTAATTTGTTTCAAATTGTTAACACCTCCCCATTATATTACTGCACAACTTTAGAATTCTTGGAAATTGGTTAGTTAGTCTTCAAATATCCCTGCGGTCGGAGTTGAGGGCCCTTACATTAGTAGAATGATTTTTTTAATGTTTCATATTGCTATTTTGCTTATCAAGGATTCAGGTATCTTTGATCATTATTCTGAGGTTAAATTTGTATTATATTAGGATATTCTAATTGTATAATGCATTCATATTGTTCAAGAGGAAATCAAGAAGTTGTGAACAGTGCATGTTTTTACCCTTTTCTTATCAATTTTAAATATTGGAGCACACTAAAATATTAGCTAGATTTTGTGGTTGAATTAGATGTTTTTCTATTTAGTTTCATTGTAGGTTTTACTTCACACTTATGAGTACAGTCAGCATAGAAATATTTTCTTTGTTAGTACACATTTTTAGCCTACAAGGGGTTAGTTGCAGATCTACTCTGAGCATCACAACTCTGTTTTCACGCCTTATTATTGAGTGTTTGTTCCTGAAATGTCCATTCGACATTAGGTGTACCAGATTTTTTTCCCTTTGGACTTGGTGAGGGTGCTTGCTTGTTTTCACCACAAGCCAAAATATCTTGTTTTATTCTAAATTGTTGAAGTTTTAATCTCATTCTTTCCATTTCTTTATTTTTTACTATATTTTTTTATTCTCCAAAGTTGGGCCTCTACCTTGTGGGCAAATTGTACCATACTGAAGTAAAATTTAAATTTCAGCAATCTAATGCAGTTCTAAATTTTGGGGACAGTCTGTATGAAATATTCAATCCTTTTTTTTCTTAGTGAGTGGTTATTCCATCTTTCCCACTACCTCAAAATTTCCGTCATTCCTTTATGGCTTCCCTTTCTTGCATTATCTCTCTCATTTTGCTCACACTTTTGGATAGAGCTTTCAAAGATTCAATATTAGAGAGGAACTCTTGTTTGAATTTTTCCCATTCTATCATTTTGTAGGTACTTTTTCACCATAACACCTCTAACCATCTTGCATCCTACGTTAGAAAAGATGACCTGTATACCCACATCTATTAGTTTGATCATAAACAAATTTCTTTCTAGTTCAGGGATGCACAACACACCATTAATATTTTTTATTCTACTATCAGGAAGCCCAATTTTAACTTTACCACGACCAAGAATATTTAAACAAGATTCATTACCCAAGTATACCTCACCTCCATCAAATTCCTCATATTCATAAAACAAATCTTTATTAGAGGTCATATGAAAAAATGCACTTGAGTCAATTGACCTTGCATCATTACCTACATGATTGGCTAAAGTTGTATTAAATGCATCACCATCTTCCTTCTGTGACTCAAACTCATAATCAATTTTTTTCCCTTATTTGCACTCCTTAAGTAAGTGTCCAAACTTATCACAATTCCAGGAAATAACTTTGGACTTTTTAGGAGATTTGGATCCCCCTTTGGACTTGGATTTATCATGCTTCTCATACTTATTGTATTTTTACCTAGGTCTTCCACGAACATTTAGGGATTTCTTGGCACTAATGTATGCCTTATCTCTTTAGAAAGCAAAGAACTTGCAATATCTTAAATGTTTAAGATAATAGAAGCACACCCTATAGCCATTACAAGAGAATCCCATGAATCAGATAAAGAACACACCAATATATAACATTTCCCCTCATCTATTTTGACACCAATTGATGCCAACTAAGCCACCAACATTTTGAATGCTTCAATGAGAGTTGAGTATATGAAATTCCCGCCCATGAGAGATGGATTCTTGCGAAGCACTAATGAAACATGGGTCAATGAGTTTGACTTAAAAACTACAAAGTTGAATCTTGAGAGCAATATCACAATTTGACTTGTGTGGAAAATATCTCCTACTTATGAATATATTGAATGCTTTCAAGTGGTCTATAATTCATCCACCCTCTTCCATTCCCAAGAATACATTTCTTTTAAAAAACAAACTTATTCATTGAATATTTGGCTTGATGCACCTTACCAAGTTTCTTCCATAGTTCTTGTGCAGAGGTTTCTTCATGGAAATTGATTAAAATAAAGTTTGTCAAGCCTAATATGATTAGACCCTTGGCTTTATGGTTCATAATATCATATTGAGCAACCAAAGTAGCATTTTTAGGCCTTACAACATTGTTATCAATACTATCCCATAGATCTCAATATCCTCCATCTTTAGCTTACACATCTCAAAATTATTTCCAAAAGACTTCTCCACCTATTCTCCCTAGTGAACTTGCCATTGAAAAATCTTACAACAAGATCACAAAGTATCTTTTACACAAGCTCCGACTCAAATATGGATTGATTCAAAAAATTCACTAACTCACGACTGAAAGTAAAGGTGATTAAACTTTGATACCACTTGTAAGGAAGTTAAGGTGGTAGATTGCATGCTGTGGGTTGCTTGGTATGTTGTGGTGCTTGCAGGGGTGAAGAGGGTTTTCAACATTTTTCGTTGTTTTTGATGCCCAGTGGGCTACGTGCTAAGCCTTTATTCTAGTTTTTATTTCCAAATGTCTGTTGTTTTTTTAATCCTTTTTTTTTGAAACCCTCAACTTTGAAAGGGTGTTTTATTGGTTTTGTCTTGCATGGCTATGCAAGGAGCTCATTCCGAAGGAAGAGTGTGCTTTTCAGAGATGTGATTGGGAACAAGTGGAAGCTCATATTTGAAAGATAGTCTTGACCTCACTTGTCTTGTGATAAGTGTGGGGAAGGATTCACAAGATGGTAGTAAAAGTAAAGGGACCCCACTTGGTCTAAGAATTCACCAAAAAGCTCTTAAAAAGGGTGCTATTGAGAAGCATTATAAGGTGGGAAGGAAAAAAGATCAAGAAAAGGTCAAGATAGTTGGAGAAACATTAGTGGAGCCTAGAATTGTGAAGATCATTGACTCTCACTTCTCCTCATCTCAAAAATGATTGTTCTCTCATGGAATGCAAGGGGTTGAATAACATCCTTAGACAAAAGGCTATTCGAGAGTTGGTTGTTTCTAATTCTTCAGATTTTTTTTTTATTCAGGAGACTACGTTATTTGTTGATAATATGTTACATAAGATAGAAATAAATTGGGTCTGAAGTCATTACCAATGCATTGGGGCTCGAAGCAGCTCAGGTGGTATAGCTTGCATGTGGGACCCATGTAACTTGTTCCAAACTGGTGAATTTCTAGCATATCCTCTATCTCGATGCTTGCCACAAGTTGTGAAACCAATGACAATCTTCTTTTTGCTAATGTCTATGCTCCAACTGACTTGGTGGGAAAATCCTTGCTTTGGTCGTATATAAGATATGCTCATTCCCTTGCCCCCTATTTCCTTGGATTTTGGTAGGGGATTTAAATGCAATCTCGAGTCTTGATGAGAAAAGGGTTGGCAATTTAAGGCTTGACCCTTCTGTAGGTCTTCTAAGAAACAATATTTAGTTTCTAAGGGTAGTGGATGTTAAACCCTCTAATGGGTTGTTTACTTGGAATAACAAAAGATGTGGAGTGGAGGCAATAACTGAGAGACTAGGCAGATTTCTTGTTTCTTGCTATTGAATGGGGGATAATTGGGTTACTACCTCAGAAGTCTTAGATTGGAAAGGATTCAACCATTGGCCGATCAAGCTTTCTGTTTCTATATTTTTTTAATTGTCTCAGAGAACCCTTCATTTAAGTTTCAGCTTATGTGACTTTGTGACCCTTCTCTACAAGACCTTATCATGGAGTGGTGGATTGAGGGGAAACCCACCTTTGGTACTCCAATGTATTCATTTGTCAAACAACTACAATACACAAAGTATAATCTTAAGAGATAGAACATTAGTTTCTTTGGTAATATCTTCTCGACAAAAAGGGTTGCTCAAGACTAGATTGATTCTATCACCCATAGAATCAGGGATCAAGATTTTGTAGACACCAAAAAATGGACATGCTTACGAGTTAACATTAAATTACTAATTATTCTTCTATTAATTAATGATTCTTTAATCTTTAAAATTAATAATCATTTATTCCTCTCTAACCTAATCTTTTCATCACCTAATCATCTTCTTAATATTAATTAAATAATTAATATTATTTAATTAATTAACCTTAATTAATATTAGGATGGGATCGCTGGCCCTCGTCCTGCTTCTCCTGTGATATCTGCGGTAGCTCCTGTGTTGGGGGGTTCCTCCAAGCGGAAATCTTCTGCCTCTGGCGTTAGGGGAGCTGCCCCTTTCGGTGTTTCCAATCCTATAAGCCTCACTTTGGATGCTGAGGTAGAAGAAGACATAGTGAATGCGTCCTCAGTTTTTGAGGAGCATGGTCTCATTTGCAGGTTTAAGGGTCTCTGGCCGAGTCTCCCAGACCTCCATGCTTGGGTATCTCGTCATTGGGAACCAATCATATCTGAAAATGTGCACATTTTCCCTATGGCTAGGGGTTTCTTCATTGCAAAGTTTGAAAAGGCTGTAGATAGGAAGGTGATTTTTTGCGATCACTTTTTTAGCTGGAACAACCAAAACATGCTTATGATGAAGCCATGGCATTCTGCTTTTGATGCTTCTTCTGAATCTTTCTCCAAGGTTCCAACTTGGGTAAGGCTCCCTAATCTCCCTCTTCATTTTTGGGTTAACTCTCTTCTTGAGG
>MU227881.1:2889328-2912183 GCA_018584345.1 Thuja plicata | reverse complement strand
GGGGTATAGTTTTACCTTTCGTTCCCAGGTTGAGGGAGCCTGTTTTAAAACCCTTGTGGAGGTCTTGCTTCGTTTCATTTTAGAGAGCTTCATTGAAAATCTTTAATGACCTTATTGTACAGGGTTTCGGGGTCCCTTCAAAACTTGTTTTTACCTTAATCAAAAAAAAATTAACCTTAATTAATTGGTCTTTACTGATTAATTAAAATCAATTTCTATTGTCCTATAATTTGATTAATTAGTTTAATTATTCAAAATATCTAATGAAGTTCTTTCTAAATCAAATGAATTCCCAAATTAATTTAATTTCACTTCGATTCCAAATTAATTCTATTTTGAACTAATTTTGGCTAATTTCAAATTCTAATGTTCTAAAAAATCTAAAAATCAGAATAATGAGGAAATTCTAAAATTCTAAAAATTCAAAATCCTCATAAACCACAAAATCAAATTTCTGAAAATCTAAGAGCAAGGCCCTATGCAGCTGCTTAGCTTATCTAAGCTAGCAACCACCGCTCAATATTTTTAGGACTAAAATGTGGAGCTGGTGGGCCCATGCAAATTCAATTTTGCTGCTTATTTTTAAGCAACCACTTTAATTATTTTAATATAATTTTTTAATTGTTTTTTTAGATGCACAAATTAACAAATTATTATTGATTTTGCTTGTAAAAATTGGAGGTAAAAACTGGAGGGAAAATTTAGTAGAAAATAAAGGAGGGAAATAATTTTATGAAGCCACATGTCATTATTTTCAATAAACAGTTGCTGCTTATTTTAAGCCCAAGCAGAAAATTCTCATTTAAGCAGCCGCATGGGGACATGATATGATATCTCCAAAAATAAAAAATTCAAAATGATGAGGAATTATAATTTCTACAAAATTTAAAATCTTCATAAATTGGAAATTTAATTTTTTAAAAATAAAAAATCAAGAATATTTTCCTTCTAATTTTTAACTTTTTTGAAACTTTATCTTTAAAAAATGGGAAATATCTTCTCAGTCTTATCTTTCTCTTTTAACTCTCCGCTTTTTGAGTTAAATGATAATTAAATCTTCAATTTTGGAAAGTTACCCTAGTTCTCTATAGTCTCTAGTTTTCTCATTCGTCGATCTTGATTTTCCCAGATTGATCTTGATCGTTCGTTCAACACAGAATTCCTATATAAAACACCATTTGCTCTCATATTTCATATGAGAATTTGGTATCAAACTTATGCTACAGTTTTATCAAGTCTTTTGTGATCAAGTTTTATAATCAATTTCTCAAAGCTTTGAGTCTGGATGTTGTCAGTCACTACTAAGTGCTAGCTAGTCACATCCTAACATAGCAAAGAGAACCAACAGAAGCCTCGGAGAATCATAAAGTTTGCTTTGATTTAGTTTAATTCATTTTAATCATGATACTTTATTATTCTGGGTTAGTAGTTTAGTGTTTTGAATAATCTGTGCTACTAATATTGTTGTTTAGCTTGTGCAGAATTGCCTACTACATGGTGAACCCGACTTGAAGAACAACCCAACAATGCTTGAAGACAATACTATTTTACTTCTAGACTCGGTCGTATGACTGAGGCTCTTTTTCTTTCATCTCCAGCTTCTAAATTCACAATTGTTTTAATTAGGAAGGAAAAGAACAATAATTTTGGTTATTCTAATCACATTTCCTTTCTTAATGGGGTATTGTAAAAAACAAAAAAAAAAAAATTTCAACTAGTATTAATTAGGATGGCTAATTGAATTGCATGCCTTTTTTTTTACTTTTGCTTGCATGTCATTTTTTTAGTTTGCATATTGCATTTTTGATTGCATGTCTTGCTTTTTATTTGCATGATGTTTTCTTGATTGCAGGCCTTGATCTTTTGCTTGCATGTCATTTTTTTTAGTTTGCATATTGCATTTTTGAGTGCATGTCTTGCTTTTTATTTGCATGATGCTTTCTTGATTGCATGCCTTGACTTTTTGCTTGCATGTCACGTTTTTAGTTTGCATGCCTTTCTTTTTTGCTTGCATGTCA
This sequence comes from Thuja plicata, assembly GCA_018584345.1. Classification (NCBI taxonomy): domain Eukaryota; kingdom Viridiplantae; phylum Streptophyta; class Pinopsida; order Cupressales; family Cupressaceae; genus Thuja; species Thuja plicata. The sequence goes on along the minus strand of MU227881.1, from coordinate 2,910,165 downwards.
TGTTCTAGTTTGGATGCATTGATTTTTTGCTTGTATGTCATGTTTTTAGTTTGCATGCCTTGCTTTTTTTGCTTACATGTCATTCTTTTTTGCTTGGATGTTTTTTTTTTATTTGCATGTCTTACTTTTTATTTGCATGTTTTTTTTTATTGCATGCCTTGCTGTTTCGCTTGTATGCGACTCCTTTTTGTTTGCATTTTTTTATTGCATGCACGTGATTCATTTTTGCTTGCATGCTGCTTTCCTTCACTTTTCTTGTCTTGTGTTGGACTAATGTGTATGGAAGAGAATGCATAGGAGCTGGAACGATCGCCGAGGTAATGTATTGAAAAATTAAAAGACCTAAAAAATGCGCATAGCTTCAAACAAGGTGCACTCTACAAACAATTTTTTATTATTTTTCATGTACTTTCAATCTTACTATGACAAATTTTAGTTTAAACACAACTTACTCAGGGATACCTCTTTGTTTGTGAACACAGGTATTAGGTCTATGCTCTCACCTTTCTAAAGGTGATCAAAATGCCAAACATACCAGAGTTCCATAAGATTAAAGGTCTAAGAATGAACACCATATTTGTTGTGTTTGGAGAATAAAGGTAATAGGGATATGCTCTCACTCTTCTTAGGGTGATCAAACTCCTTGACCTATCTTCATCTCATTTTCTTTCAATAGTGCATTTATATTAATCCATAGTGGGCCTGACTCTCAAGATTTTCCTTAACGAGGCCGGTGAGAGGGAATGACCCAAGTGGGAGACAATTGTTTTTGTTGCAATATCCCGACCCACTATAAAATAAAATGCATTCATCCTTAATGGGGTGAATGACGAAAAGAGCTTGAGAATGATACCTCCTCTAGTAGTCATTTGGGATTGCGCAAAATCATGCTTTTTTGTGTGGGAGGCCTCTGTAATGGGGGATAGACTCAAATCTTTCTAAATAGAATCCTAACTAAAACCTGGATAAGTAATAATCCTACCCTTTTAGCCATTTTAAAGCCAAAATTGATCATATGTAGCTTGATTGAATTGTTTTCTATGTGTACGACCCGTGGAAATGATCGAGACCATACACTCACTGTGTATATTTTAGGGCCATAACATCATGTTTGCTATGTGACATTTTCAACAAAATACAACATCTTACAAATATAAACTTGTCAAAACATGCAAGTGTCTTAGAGAGTCAACAACCTATTGGTCAAAATTGCAAACAACCAGACAAATTCTCAAAACAATTCTCTGAAAGCTACAAACTATCAAAACCATTCTATGAAAGCTACAAACTATCAAAACCATTCTCTGGAATCTGCAAATTGTCTATTTATCAGACCTGCAAACTATCAAACATCTGAAATCAACAAACAAAACAACCAGTTACATTCCTTTTGCAATTCTCTCAATACCATGCTCATCTTCAAATTTCAAATAGGATTATATTGAAGTTGTCAACATTAGGAAACCTCTTTTTTGGGCTTAGTAATCATTTAGGATTGTCAATCTAAACTGGTCAGACTAGACCCCTTTTGATCTCTCTACCATCAAAATCTTATCGAAACAATCAAACCTGACTCCATGCTTCATCTAAAGCAAGAGTTTGATCAAATCAGTATCAAACTTATCCAACTCCGAGATCAAGAGAAATCAAAATTTGTCCTTAAGATTGTCATTTTTGAGTAGGAACCAAGACTTGTTAGAAGAGGTATTACCTTTTGTCTAGACACATCAACAATCACATCGTATCCTACTATCATAGAATTTTTTAAGATGTCTCTTCCATACCCTTTTGGCCAGAGACTAGTAACCCAATATCAAACAAGAAATAACTCAACTGACATGTACTTCAATCCAATTCATCCATACAAAGAAGAATAAGAACCCAACTACTATGATGATGTAGACCCTTTTGTCTATTCAAAAATTTTCCCCGAGTTCGCACACGAACAATTGCAAACTGATATCCTCATGCAACAAGTGCAAGACCTGCAAACTCAACTAAACGATCTTCAAAATCAAAGTCAACCAAAGTATTACACCATAATGACTTATATCCCTATCCTATTGACTATATGCCTCCAATCATATCACATATCAATGAACATCCTCTGATTTTCTCAAATCTACCACCAAGGATTTCCCAAACAAATACAATTGAAAATATGTCATCCTTTCAACATCAATTAAGAATTATCAATAAACAACCTATTGTACCACATGTTTAATCAACAAATAACTTACAACCTGCAAATGTCGATGTGGTATCACCAATAAGACCGCTCAAGAAACAAAAATTCCAATTTAATCCTTTCAAACATTTGCATAAAAAAATGGTTAACATATATCATCTTATTGTTTAACATAATCAAAATCACCTACCTATGTCTAGCAATGACACATTCCAAAATAATCGCACCAATGACACATCTTCCTCCCATGAAGAAATTGTCCCTTAAGAAGCCTCCATATTTCCCACTAGTCCTTCATCTCCTGAAGTGTTACAGGAGCAATCTTTGTTATTTCTATCAAATGATATATCCAGTAATGAGACCTCCCAAGGGCTATCCATAGTGGATTTACAAGCTAATCCCTTCCTTGATACAATTCCCTTCTACAATTCAACAATTCTAGATCCAATGCCACCATATGCTCCATTCCCAGATAAACCTACTCTAGAGAGTCTCATTCAAAGTCCCTCTCCCTCCTCTCAAAACATTGAAACGTTAAAAAAATCCACCTTTCATATCCAAACAAATACCCCATGTTAAGAGGATAATCAAAAGCATGAAGAAACAAGTCTTGAAATAAATTAAGATCAAGATCCCAAAATGACAAATCTCATACAACTGTTGACCAAGATCTCATCTTCCTATAATTTAGTAATGATCCTACTATCCATGCCCATCCTATCAATGAGGATTCCTCTCTATCCCAATGACGCAAGGAGGGGTTGGAGAAGGGGCCCAAGCCTCACCCAACTACCAAGCCAACTTGCAAAAACAATGCGGAACACAAACAACACAGTGAGAGAAGAAAACATAGAGATCCTTTAGATTAACTTGATCAAATCATTACATGCCGGGTTGTAAGGCCTTCTTGGTTTGAGCTAAATACTCAAAGAATTACAATATGATTCTCATACATGCGAGGTCACAGACCTGCCTTGAAATCTTCTATCTCTAAGTGATACTCCAAAAAATGACTACTCAACTAAGAACAATGAATCAAATATATACAAGAGTCCAACAAGGAAGTCGACGCTCAAATCTATAAGAGAGACCCAGATTTAGGTCCACACAGATCCCAATGAGAGACCCCAAATCAAAACAACAACAAAAATTAAATGAAGAAGTCAGCCAAAGATCCAACTTCCAAAATAGGCATCTCGGGTAGATGAACACCAGAAATCAACAACCATAGGTAAGGCATACCCGAGCATCAGAAAAACCGTCGATAAGGACATCACTGAAACTCGTCGGTAAGGGCATCACCGAAATCCGTTGGTGAAAGAACGAATGAGCATCAGGAACAAGCATGCTCGAGAGACAGAACTTGAGCGACAAAGAACAAACATAAAGAACTAAAGAAAACATCTTTTTGGTTGTGCAGGATTGCCAATGACCCAAGATGCTCCTACATCAGACACCTGGGGTTACAAGAAATGATTCTCCGAATCATTTGTCATGTCCAACCTGAAATGAATCCAACTTGGATTGAGAAATCCATGATGAGTTGTCAATCGGTCTGTTCTTCCACTTCACTAGATATTCTATGTATTCTTTTCCTCTTGTACTTCTGCCAATTCTCTGTTTCAGAATCTTTTCAGCTTCCTCTATCTACTTCTTTGGATAATCATTTGGTATTGTCACTTCTTCATCAGGTTCATGATATTCATATAAGTCTGAAATATTCAATATAGTTGATATATCCATGTCATCAGGTAAGTCATCTTCATAAGCATTTCGTCTGTCAAATCTTCTCAGTATTTTGCAAGGAACAAATTTCTTCATTTTTAGTTTACCATATGTCCCAATAGGAAATCTTCCTTTCTTCAAATGAACCATCACCGCATCACCAACTTCAAATGTTTTATGTCTTCTTGATCTGTCTGCACTTTCTTTGTATTTTTGATTATTTTTCTCCAACTTCTGTTTTACATCTTCATGCAATGTCTTCATAAATCCTGCAAATTCCTCTGCTTCAACACTTCTTTTCTCTTCTCCAACAATATCTCTCAAATATGTTATACCTCTCGATTGTGTGCCATGAACAATCTCAAAAGGTGTCTTTCAAATACTTCTATTCACTAAACTATTGTATGAAAACTCTACTTGTGCCAACATCAAATCCCAATTGCCTGGTGTGTCTCCAACTAAACATCTCAACAAGTTACCCAAACTTCGGTTTACAACCTCTGTTTGTCCATCAGTCTGTGGGTGAAATGTAGAACTAAATTTCAACTCAGTATTCAACTTCTTCCAAAGTGTTCTCCAAAAATAGCTAACAAACTTACTATCTCGGTCAGAGATGATACTCCTCGGTAATCCATGCAATCTAAAAATTTCCTTAAAGAAAATATCTGCTATATGTACTACATATGATGTTTTCTTACATGGTATGAAATGTGTCATTTTAGAAAATCTATCCACAACAACAAATATGGAATCATTACCTCTTGCTGTCCTAGGTAAGCCAAGAAAAAATTCTATGCTGATATCACTCCAAGGTTTCTCAGGAACAGTAATAGGTGTATACAAACCAGTATTCTGACTTACTCCCTTTGCAACTTGACAAAATCCACAACTTCTTACAAACTTCTGAACATCCTTATACAATTGAGGCCAAAAGTACATCTCCTTCAACAAACTCAATGTTTTATCAATGCCAAAGTGTCCAGCCAATTCACTACTATGTTTCTCCTTTATCAACTTAGTTCTCATTGATCCTCTCGGTATACACAACTGAATACCTTTGAACAACATATCTTCCTGAATGAAATAGTCTTCGTACTTATTTGATTGATGTGTATTAGGTGCTATGCACACTCTCCACTATTCTGAAAAATCAGGATCACTTTCATACAGATTCTTCATGTCATCAAAGCCAACAACTTCGATTCTCATTTCAGTCAACACAGATCTTCTTCTACTCAATGCATCAACAACTTTGTTAGAAACTCCACTCTTATGCTTGATTACAAATGTAAAGCTCTGCAAATATTCAACCCATTTCATGTGTCTCTGATTCAACTTATTCTGACTACCCAAATACTGTAAAGCCTTATGATCAATATACAACACAAATTCATTTGGCATCAAATAATGTCTCCACTTCTTCATGGCTTGCACAATAGAATAGAACTCTTGATCATAGACAAAACATTTCCTCTTAGAATCATTCAACTTTTCAGTAAAGAAAGCAATAGGTTTACCTTCTTGAGTCAACACAGCTCCAATTACACTTTCACTTGCATCACATTCAACTTGAAATACTTTATTGAAATAAGGTAATGCCAACACAGGTAATTCAACAAATTTCAACTTTAAAGCTTCAAAACTCTTATTAGCTCCATGCGTCCATTTGAATTCTCTTTTGTCTCCTCTCATTGTTTCAGTCATAGCATTACAAATAGAACTGAAATTTCTGATAAACTTCTTGTAAAAACTTGCCAATCCATGAAATGATCTTACCTCAATAACACTCTCAGGTGTAGGCCAACTCAATATGGCTTCAACCTTCTCTAGATCTATCTTCAATCCATTAGCCGAAATTAAAAATCCCAAATACACAAGCTCTTCTTTCATGAAGGAACACTTCTTTAGATTTATCAACAACTTTTCTTCTTTTAATCTCTGCAACACTTGCCTTATATGCATCGAATGCTCTTCTCTAGTCTTACTAAATATCAGAATGTCATCCAAATATACAATCACACACTTATTCAAGAATTTCTTTAGAAATTCATTCATCAGCCTCATAAATGTACTTGGTGCATTAGTTAAACCAAAAGGCATAACCAACCACTCATACAAACCTTCCTTTGTCTTAAAAGTAGTCTTCCATTCATCACCTTCTCTGATTCTGAAATGATGATATTCACTTTTCAAATCAATTTTTGTAAAATATTTTGCTCCACTCAAGCAATCCATTATGTCATCCATTCTCAGTATATGAAACCTATACTTCACTATGATCTTGTTAATTGCTCTGGAATTAGTGCACATTCTCCATTCTCGATTCTTCTTAGGTGCCAATACAACTGGTACTCCACATGAACTCAAACTTTCTCAGATCAAACCTTTGTTCAAAAATTCATGAACTTGTCGGTTAAGCTCTTCATTCTTGATCAGTGTTAATCGATGTGGTGCCTTGTTTGGTAAACTAGCTCCAGGAATCAAATCCATACAATGACTGATATCTCTCATTGGTGGCAAACCTCAGGTACATTATCTAAAATTATCTCCTTGTACTCTGTGAGCAACTTTCCAACTTTTGTAGGAATGTCATCTTCTATATTCTTACATGGTTTGTTAGGAATCAAAGCATAACATATATCATTTCTTTTCAAATCCTTAACAAACTGTCTACCTTCCATCAGACAAAATTTTACAGATGTACATAGCTCATCAACAGATTCTTCAACCAAAGGCAACAAAATTTGCTTCTTACCATCAACCCAAATAGAATATCTATTCAGCCTTCCATCATGTATAACATGTCTATCATATTGCCAAGGTCTACCCAACAAAATATGACAACAATCCATAGGCATAATATCACATAACACCTTATCATAGTATTTTCCAATTTTTAGATTCACAAAACATTGTTCACTCACCATTAGTGTATGCTCATCCTTGATCCATGAGATCTTGTGGGGTTTTGGATGTTTCATCCTCTCCAACTGCAAATTTGCAACCATTTCCTTAGATGCCAGATTCTCCGAGCTTCCACTGTCAACAATGACCTTCCAAACTTTGTCTGCAACTCTACATCTGGTCTTGAACAAACTTTTCCCGATCAGATCTTGCTTATCTTTCTCACTCCATAGTATCCTTCGGATTATGAGATTACTTTTAGGTTCATTGGATTGGTTCCTCTTGCACTAATGTATTTATGCTACTGATACCACCTTTCTTTCTTGCATGTGTACATTCAAAGGATTTATGACCTTCTTCACCACAATTATAACAAGTTACTTGGAATCCTCTTCTGCTATATCCACCTCTAGAGTAATTACTCTTCCTTGGTATGAACTTCCACCTTTCCATTCAGTCTTTCTTTTGTCTTGAGATGTGTATGAAACTGACTTATCTGGTTTAGATCTACTGTTTTCACCATGAGATCCACCCCTTCCTCTAGGGAATCTACCACCTCTACCTCTTTGTCTTTGTTCATATCTTTTGTTCAACTTTTCTTCAGCTTTTAGGGAAAATTGGTATGCCTCCTCAATGCTTTCCATCTTGACCAAACTAATCTCATCTTGTATAGAAGTTCTCAAACCATTCATGTATCTTGCTGTTCTTTCTTCCTCATCTTCAACATGTCCAGATCTGATGTCCAATCTATAGAATTCCTCAGTGCAGTCCTTTACTAATTTTTCTTTCTGCTTCAAAATTTGCATTCTCTGAACTTGGTTAATATGATAATCACAAGGTAGAAATTTTCCTTTAAATGTTTTAACCATCTTGTCCCATACCTTGATTTTGTCTTTGCCTTTCTTCTTTGTATCCAATTGTAGATGTTCCCACCATAAGGATGCATGACCTTTTAGCTTTGTGCTTGCAATCTTCACCTTTTTATCCTCTGCTACATTCTCATATTCAAAATACTTTTCCATCTTATTTATCTAGTCACCAATTCATCAGAATCTAATTTCCTACTATATTCAGGAAGATTGAATTGAGGTGTGGATTTCAAACTTGTCAAGGCTCTCAGGAATCTTTCTTCTTCCTGGTCCATCACAGGTGCAGGTGTAGCTTCACCTTGAACCTCTTTAAATTCATCATCATTAACATCTTCAAGATGTCTTCCTTTGCGCTGGGTTGTCTCGACAACTTTTAATCTAGCAGCCATCTGTCTAAGCATATCAGCTAGACCTGGATTTGGATTTCCTCTCCCATGAACCATCTTGAATTCCTCTGCAATTGTAGGTCAGATCGCAATCTGCTACCCCACAACAATACCAACTAGGGTTAGGGTTTACAAGATGAAACTTAGATCTCAATGCAAGGAGGGGTTGGAGAAGGGGCCCAAGGCTCACCCAACTACCAAGCCTTCTTGCAGAAACAATGCTAAACACAAACAACACAATGAGAGAAGAAAACACAGAGATCCTTTAGATTAACTTGATCAAAATCATTACATGTCGGGCTGTAAGGCCTTCCCGGTTTCGGCCAGATATTCAAAGAATTACAATATGATTCTCATACATGCGAGGTCACATACCTACCTTGAAATCTTATATCTCTAAGTGATACTCCAAAAAATGACTACTCAACAAAGAACAATGAATCAAATATATATAAGAGTCCAACAAGGAAGTCGACGCTCAAATCCATAAGAGAGACCCAGATTTAGGTCCACACAGATCCCAATGAGAGACCCCAAATCAATGCAGCAATGAAAATTAAATGAAGAAGTCGTCCAAAGATCCAACTTCCAAAATAGGCATCTCGGGCAGATGAACACCGAAAATTAATAACTGTTGGTAAGGCATATACCCGAGCATCAGAAAAACCATCGGTAAGGACATCACCGAAACCCGTCGGTAAGGGCATCACCGAAACCCGTCGGTGAAAGCATGACCAAGCATCAGGAACAAGCATGCCCGAGAGACAGAAATCGAGCGACAGAGAACAAACGTAAAGAACTAAAGCAAACATATTTTTGGTTGTGTAGGATTGCCAATGACCCAAGATGCTCCTACATCACCCAAGAACAAAGTATTCTTCCACTTCTTATTGACCTTCCACTTCATATCCTTAAGAAAGATCATGACATCCTACCCATTCTTCCAAATGATTCCATTCATAAACAAGCTCAAACCACCCCTAAAATGGAGTCTGATGGTCCTCTTCCAAGTCAAGATCAAAGCATCCCTTCACCTTCATGTCTACCACAAGATCCCATCATCCCTCTAGATCCTCTTCATGAGCCTACCATTCCTTTATTTCCATGTCCTAATCCTCCATGTTCTCCACAAGATCCTATCCTACCAAATGATCCTGTCACTACTCCTATTCCATCACAGGATCCTATCATTCCTCTTGATTCCCTTCATGATCCCAACACATTTACGCAAGTTGTTCATGAACCCCATACATGTCAAATGGGTTCCTCTACTTCCATCTAGTCTGGCCCACTTCATGATCCTATTGTTTCTTCCATATCATATCCACCTCAAATAAACTCACATCTTATAGCAAGTATCCTATTGGTCAAAAGAATTACCATGTCAAAGAATTCAAGCTCCATGAAACTAGTATATTAGAACCCCTTCACATTAAAGAAAATTTTGATGATCATGGGCTTAGTTCCATACCTCAAGATGTTAGTATCCCTTCCAAATCCAAATCCAAGCATATACCTTCCCCTTCATCCCTTCCATCCATATTACATCCATATTTTCCTCCATTCACTAGTTCACAATCCACTTATCTTTTCCTAAATCAAGATTAGCAAAGGAACACATCTTGGAGAACGTTCCACCCATCCAAAAAGCCTCCATATCATTCCCATCCATCTATGAATCCCATTCCCCTTTCAAGAAGTTTGGATGTCAATCATAAGGTCCATAAGTTAAGAAGTCCACATCCAATCAAGGATCAATATGTCCAGTCTAATTGACATGTAAAAACAAATAAAAATAAGATTCAAAAGGAAAAATAAATGTCCAAAAGGCTATAAAGGCCCCTTGAGAAAAATGAAGTAAAAAAATGGGTTCCTAAATCTCTTGTAAAAACAATGCGTTACACACATCGACAAAAGAAAAAAAATCAAAATTATTGTGGATTCTCAAGCAGCTTCTTGAAGCATAGTGTCCTAAAGAGAAATCCAAGTTGGCATCCAAAATTACTGTCCACGCATCCAAACATATTCCATTCACTTCCAAATCCATTTTGAATATGTTGGAATCATTTTTTGTTGCACCAAAAGATCAAACTTTTAATGCCTGATACAAACACCAGATTTAACTTGATCTACAGGAGGGAGTTAAGCCATGTCATGAATCTCCAAGGAGGTGTTGACCATAAAGTCAAAAATCTACTCCTCAGCACTATCTGAGCCTTCAACACCCACTGAAGGGAGACTCGAACCCATGACCCAAGGCTCTGATACCAATTGTTGGAATCATTTTCTATTGCACCAAAAGCTCAAACTGTCAATGCCTAATACAAATGCCATATTTAACCCGATCTACAGGAGGCAGTTAAGCCATGTCACGAATCTCTAAGGAGGTGCTGACCACCAAGTCAACATAATCCTCATCTACCAAAGTCAAAATCCACATTCACTTCTCCATCAAAATATAAAGCTTCCAAATCAACCTTTCCTTCGTTACTCTAGCACCCTTCACGATGTGTGCCAACATTGACCTTGTCACCCTTTCCATCTAATACTACACCAACCTTATTACAATCCCTCCATTATCGAATGCATATTTTCTATCCTTTCATCTAGCCTATCCAATCCTTCGCATAAAACCTTATCCCACTTCATCCAACCATCTATTTCATGATGAACTATAATTGATTAAATGCTTGAAGATGACTAAGTTGATGATCACCGAAATGCAAAAAGATAATGCAAGACATTAAATCAGTTAATGGATTTTATTGTGATTGATGTCAACTTGACATAATCTGATTGGTCACATTCATGATGCCAAAGAATTCAAAGAACCAGAAAGATAACTGTTATGCTATCTGTAATGCATAAAAGTTTAGGATTCACAAAGTGACTATACACTGATGGACTACTACACACTGACGGATACAGAGGAACCCGATAGATAAAGTCACAATGTTACCCGAGCACAACACCTGGCAAACATTATCGATGAGTAGAATTGAAAATTGAAGTGTTTCCCGACGGACAGAACCCCGACGAATGTTATGCCCGAGGACAAGTGAAGTCAAACTGATGAAAGTGGCAGTTAGACACCGATCAGAACTGAAGTTTAGAAATGACAAAAGACTTAGTTGTCAAGAGCTAAACAAGGAGTTAACTAGTTGCATAGATTGTTTTCATCGACAAGATAAAGACTAGAGATAAGCTAGAGCTTTAAAGATTGTTTTATGCTAGTTGTCAAACAGAAATCTATGGATAAAACTAAAGAAAGATTTAAAGAAAGATTGGCAAAGATTCTGGATCACGCCAAGAACAAGAAAGACTTAAACAATCACATTCATGTCTATAAAAAGACAAGCTAATTCATTGTGAATTGGTGGTGGTGATAAGTGAAAGAAGAGAAGAGGATGCTGAAGAGATTACTGGTGAAGTGAAAAGACTTCATACAGTCCTGATCAATCAAGTTGAAGGAAAGAGCTAAATATTTTTGCAGACACCGAGCAACATAACAAAAACATCACCGAGCAAAAAGTTGTGGAGCAAAGGACAGAAAAGAATACACTGATCAAAAAGGCATTGTGTGCTTACAATAGATCTAAAAATCTGCAAGTTTAGTTGTATATGTTAACATATCAATTTACTGTTTTAGTTTAACCATTGAGCAAAAAGTCACTTAACCGAGTAGGATTTAAATATCCTTTTTATATTGAGATATATCCCAAGGAGTATCAAAAATTTTGGTCATGAAGATAGCATAGAGATTTCAGATATCAAGTGACAAATTACGAATGGGTTTGGTGATGAAGATAACATGAGATGCCAGATATCAAGTGACAAAGTATTATATTAAATCCTCTAACAAGGTCATACCTAACAGTGTGTTTGTAATCTTTAATAGGGTTGGCTCTTCACCGAGCTTACTTTAGAAGAGTGAAATTTTGAGTTACTGACCTGAAGTGGTTTTTCCCTTAACAGGGTTTCCACATTAAAAATCCATGTGTCAAATGTGTTTATGAGTCATTTCTTTCATGTTTTTCTTTACACATTGCTAAAATAGGATTATCTGTAATCACTAGGCAATTTACTATGTTTCGGTAAATATAGACTGCATATCGGTAAATTTAAGAATAAGGTTTAAAAGGAAAACTCCGAGCAGTAGTTATTTGATTATATTGATTTAAGGCATTCATCTTATAAGGAAAACAATAACTAGAGGTTAATAATTTTTGAGGCCACTGATTCACCCCCCCTCTCAGTTATTTCTAACATTTCATCCCCCTTTTCCATCACCCTATCAACATCTTTGAGCATACCACAAAAAGCTATGGTCCATTATTTCATATCTTTCAAGAGAACTATCCATATCCCTTATCTTGTCCCTTTTTCATCTTGCTTTCCCTATTCCTATCCTATTATTGTCCTATCTAAATCCCTCTCTTGGTCTTGATAGAAAATAAGGACACAAAATGCAAAACAAGTTTTCAACATCCTCTTGCCATTTCCAATCATGTGAACCACATGACAACAAATACACCATGTAATTACCTTATCTTGTCATGTCCAATCCCTTGGCTTGTTAACAAAATCATGTTTTTCTCTGGTTGGATAGTCCTTAGGAGTCAAATCATCCCCAATACCATGATAAATTTGCCACCATCCTTCCTTTATCCATTGTCACTCCATCGTATTATTCTTCCATTCATAATGTCCCTACCTTGCTAGACACCGGGGGTAGTCTAAAAGTCCTGAAAAAATCCAAAAACATTCACATAAGTCTTGAAAAAATTAAAAAACATTTGCATAAAAGTCTTGAAAAAAATCCCTAAAAAGAGCAAAATGTTCTGAAACAATGACCAAAAACATAAAAAAAGATCCTGAAATAAACCAAAAAAAAAAATAGAAAATATAAAAAAATTCATCTAAGGACAGCTATGTTAGGGGTGTTTGTGATAAGGGTCTTCACTTATGTAATACGCTGCACATACCTTGAATCCAAACATATGAAACCTTTAATAGACCAAAAATCACAAAATGTCCTGAAGAAATCCTCCAATTTTTTTTTATCAAAAACATAAAAAACCCTTGCAATAAAACCATCTCTGTTATGACAAGCAGAAAGTGACGCCAAACATCAAATTGAAAATAAAAAAAATGAGCTTCATAAATTGGCAATGGACTCATGAGACCCCATCTTTATCAACAATTCAATCTGTCATCTATCAATTGAATCAATCAATCAATCGATTGTCTTATACAATGATGAATACACTCGAAACTAAATATATCATTCTTATATGGGTAATCCATTCCTGAAATTAGACACATCTACATCTGATATAACATCAAAATCAATCTAAACAATGATCATTAAGGATGTTGACAAAGTAAGTCTTGTCAATCTTTTATCAATTTTTTCTTTCACGATTGTGTTCCTATGCTCATCAAGGATACCACTGAGTGGTGAGAGTGGTTGGGATGGTTCAAAATCTTGTTTTCTTTGTTTTCTATTTGTGGGGTGTTTCGATAAAGTTCTGGGGCAATGATGATTTAGGGTGAATGTGATAAGTACTGTCATGTATATGGTATCCACACACACCCAAGTCTGAGACAACCCTGGAACGATGTCAAAAATTCTTTGTTTATTTTTTTCTTGCTTCAACAGAGATTGTAACAGTATCCAAATGGTCAGTATATGGTTGCATTCACATCTCTTTCTTTTCAAAATAAGGCACGATGATGAAATGGGTGAAAATATTCGGTAGCAACTTAGTACATCATCTATTTTGATAACATAAGTTCATCAATTCTTCTCACTAATTCATTCTTCTTACTAATTTTCTTCTAACTAACTTAGTGAGTCCAAATAGTGCTCAAGCATATCATATTAGGTATTGCATACATGGTTAATCTACTACATAGAAAAAATACAAAAATATAGAAATCATATAATCAGTGCATTCATACAACATCTTCATATAGAAATACAATATTGTCAATAAATTAATGCTCATGTTGCACTATTTAACTTAATTTGTTAAGGGGGCATAAAATCCATCTGCTATCGCTGGGGCAAGCTGGGGCAGGAATCAAATCAAATATTCTTTGACACAACGTGACAAGCCACATTATGTCAAAGAGGGGCAAATGTAGACACCCAAAAATGGACATGCTTGCAAGTTAACATTAAATTACTAATTATTCCTCTATTAATTAATGATTCTTTAATCATTTAATTAATCCTCATTTATTCCTCTCTAACCTAATCTTTTCATCACCTAATCATCTTCTTAATATTAATTATAATTAATATTATTTAATTAATTAACGTTAATTAATTGGTCTTTACTGATTAATTAAAATCAATTTCTATAGTTCTATAGTTTGATTAATTACATTTAATTATTCAAATTATCTAATTAATTTCTTCCTAAATTAAATTAATTCCCAAATTAATTTAATTTCACTTCCATTCAAATTAATTCCATTTTGAACTAATTTTGATTAATTTGAAATTAATTTCATATTCTTCTTATAAATAGAATTTTTTAATTTAATCTAAAATTCTAAAGTTATCAGAAACTTGAAAATCAAAATTATAAGGAAATTCTAAAAATTCAAAATCCTCATACATCAAAAAATCAAAATTTTGAAAATCTAATATCTCTAAAAATTAGAAAAATCAAAATGAGGAGGAATTATAATTTCTACGAAATTCAAAATCCTCATAAATTGGAAAATCAATTTTCTCAAAATAAAAAATTAAGAATCTTCCCCTTCTAATTTTCATTTTTTTGAAACTTTGTCTTTTGAAAATGAGAATCTTTCCCTTATATTTTCATTTAACTCTCCAATTTTTGAGTTAAATGGGAATTAAATCTTCAAGTTTGGAAAGTTACCCAAATTTTCTCCTGTCTCTAATTTTCTCATCCATCTATCTTGATTTTCCTAGATTCATCTTGATCGTTCGTTCAACACAAAATTCCTATATAAACTACCATTTGCTCTCATATTTCATGTGGGAATTTGGTATCAAACTTATGCTACAGTTTTATCAAGTCTTTTTTGATCAAGTTTTATAATCAATTTCTCAGAGCTTTGAGTCTTGATGTTGCTAGAATCACTATTGAGTGCCAGCTAGTCACATCCCAACATAGCAAAGAGAAACAACAAAAGCTTCAGAGTATCATATTCTTTGATTTAATTTAATTCATTTTATTCAAGATACTTTATTATTCTACATTTTTTGTAGTTAGTATTTTGAATAATCGGTGCTACTAATCTTGTTTGTTTAGATTGTGCAAAATCCCCTACTACATTTTGTGAACCTGACGTGAAGAACAACCCAATAACATTTGAAGACAACCCATTTTACTTATAGTCTCGACCGTACGATGGAGGCTCTTTTTCTTTCATCTCCAGCTTCTAAATTCACAATTGTTTTAATTAGGAAGGAAAAGACAAATAATTTTGGTTATTCTAATCACATTTCCTTTCTTAATGAGGCATTGAAAAAAAACAAAAAAAACAAAACAAATTTCATCTAGTATTAATTAGGATGGCTAATTAAATTGCATGTCTTTGTTTACTTTTGCTTGCATGTCATTTTTTTAGTTTGCATATTGCATTTTTGAGTGCATGTCTTTCTTTTTTATTTGCATGATGCTTTCTTGATTGCATGCCTTGATTTTTTTCTTCCATGTCACATTTTTAGTTTGCATGCCTTTTTTTTTTTGCTTGCATGCAATGTTTTAATTTGCATGCCTTGATTTTTTTGCTTGTATGCCATGTTTTTAGTTTGCATACCTTGTTTTTTTTCTTGCATGCAATTCTTTTTTTCTTGGATGTTTTATAATTATTTGCATATCTTGCTTTTTATTTTCATGTTGCTTTTTTGATTGCATGTTTTTTTTTTAAATTTTATTGCATGCCTTGCTATTTCTCTTGCATGTGATTCATTTTTGCTTGCATGCTACTTTCCTTCACTTTGTTTATCTTGTGTTGGACTAATGTGTATGGAAGGGGACACATAGGAGCTGGAACAATTGCCGAGGTAATGCATTAAAAAATTAAAAAATCTCAAAAATGCGCATAGCTTCGAACAAGGTGCACTCTACACACTTTTTATTATTTCTCATGCACTTTCAATATTACTGTTGTAAATTTCAGTTCAAACACATAGCTTAATCAGGGAGACCTATTTATTAGTGAACAAAGGTATTAGGCCTATGCTCTCACTTTTCTAATGGTGATCAGAATGCCAAACATAGCAAAGTTCCATTAGATTAAATGTCTAAGAATGAACACCATGTCTATTATGTTTGGAGACTAAAGGTAATAGGAATATGCTCTCACCCTTCTTAGGGTGATCAAACTCATAGACCTATCTTTATCTCATTTTCTTTTAGTAGAGCATTTATATAAATCCATAGTAGGCCTGCCTCCTGAGATTTTTGTTAATGAGGCCGGTGAGAGGGAACGACCCAAGTGGGATACAATTTCTTTTACTAGGTGAGGTGGAGGAAGAGCTCAAGGAGAGAGATGTGTTTGAATCCTATGATGGCTTAGCCTCTGTTTCAATTTTGAATTCCATGTTTGTATGAAATTTCCCCATTTTCATTTTCCTTTGGTACAAATATTGTTGTTTGGGTGGTATAAGGGAAGATGCCTCGGTTGATGCATTTTTGAATCGAAAGGGTTTTCTTTTTTGTTCAGAATAAAAACTATGTCGTAAGTATGTAATGTAAAGGTGGCTACATGCACATATGTATAGTTGTAGGTGAAGAACTAGAGTTTGATATAGTGAACAATATGGGTTGAAGGGATGATAATTGTCAAAGGGAAATTTTTTTTTGTCTTTTACTGTAATTTCATATAAATTATTAATTCAAAAAATTTACCGAGCCAATTTTTTTTTTTTAAAATGATTTGTATATAAGTTCTATTATAACACTGTCTAATCCTAATATTTACTGTAATGAAGATTGTGAAGATAATGTTAATATAATAATTACAAAATGTTGCAAATTTGACTCTACCGAATGTGCAAACAATCTATATCTTCTCATGCAAATGTTGTTCTTGATAAAGCAATAAATATATGCAAATCTAATGCATCTCTAACTATGATTTGCTTGTTGTCTTTGATATTAAATTATATACATGCAACAATGCTATTGGCTATGTCTGATGTAAAGATAATTATATGCACAATAGATGTTATTCTTGCATATGGCTTATTTATTGGCTGTGTTTGATGTAACAAGAGAAGTATGCACTAAGGGATGCCATTTATGAATATGACTTTATATTCTTGCACCAAGACTTCCAAAAGGAAATAGGCTCTTAAAAGAGAAATCCTTAAAGGATAAGAAACAAATATGAAATTTTCCAATCGATTTCCCTTTGGTGAAGTGTTGATACTTTTATTTTATACTTCTATCTTTCTAAAGTCACACCTCTTTGATAAGGCATGTCTTCTTATTATAAGTGCACCTCTTCATAACCACCCGATAATTCTTCTATTATTCTTTTTGTCTAATTAGTCATATATCTTAATTGCTAACAACAACCATTCTTAATTATGATTGGTAGTAATAATATTACCGCTTCATGTTATCATTGCCATTGATCACCAAGGCACGAGACTCATTATGTTTGTTATAACTTGTTCCTCCAATTACAGTCGTTGTCTATTCTTTGAATGTTCAATCTAATCTTACATGCTTAGAAAGTATATAAACCATCAACAATGTTGATGCCTAATTCTTTTCTGAGTTGTCATCAACATATTCTAATCAATGCATGTGCCTTCACATAACCCACATAGTGGTATTTGTAAAGAATATAGAATCACTCTATATTATAGAAACAACTCACACAGAACACTCTATGATCAATAAATAATTAAAATCCCCAAAAATAGGGCAGATCATAAACACAAACAAAACTGGAGATATGCAAGCTTCTCTTGCTTCTATTAATCTAGAAATTAACTTCTACAATCAAAATCAACTTGCAGCTATCTACAGCTGCATACAAACTATCTTGAGCTTCTTAGAGCTCTTACAAAATGTCTAGAGCAATCACTGCTCAACAAGACAATTACAAAACAATTGTTGCTGCAATAATTCTTTGTTATAAATATAGCACTTACAAAAAACTAAAAACTTTCCACTGCATACTTCTTACAAGTCTGTTGAAAGAATAAAGATATTCTTTGCTTTATAAAGTATTTTCTATCCAAAGACAAAATCAGATTTGAACTTATCTCTAAAATTCCACAAGAAAAGAAATCTGATTTAGACTTATCAACAATAAACAGGGGAGAATAAAAAGGTCAAAAGAAGAGGCTCAAGGAAATCAGATTTGATTCCAAAAATCCAATACTCGCCCATTGTCTTGAGCCGAAAAAACATGATCATGCTTGATCCAAGATAACCACGCCCAAATTTCTCCTTAGGCGTTCAAAATTTGCAATGCCCAATGACTTGGTGAAAATGTCTGCTAGCTTCTACTCAGACCTGCAAAACTCCATTTTTATTTCACCATTCTCAACTAATTCTCTGATAAAATGATACCTGATTTCAATGTGCTTGCTTGTTCCATGAAAAACAAGATTTTTTGACAAAGCTATTGAAGAAATATTGTCACAAAATATTATGGTTCCATCCTCTTTTACTTCCTTCAAATCTGCCAAGATCCTTCTCAGCCAAATAGCTTGATATGCCGCTGCATTTGCTGCTTTATATTCAGCCTTTGTTGTAGATTGAGAAACTATGAGTTTCTTCTTAGAAGCCCATGAGATTACACCTGAACCCATGTGAAAGACATATCTAAAAGTTCTCTTCCTATCATCCAAACTTCCTACCCAATAAGTGTCTGTGTAACCAAATAAGCTAGAATCATTTGCTGTAGTATACAAAATACCATATCCCTTGGTGCCATTCACATACCTTAGGATTCTCTTTCCTGCTTGCCAATGGGAGTCCTTTGGAGTTTCCATAAATCTAGAAATCAAACTTACTGCATGCATTATATCTGGTCTAGTTGCTATTAAATACATTAAACTTCCAACTAAAAATTTATACAAAGTTGGATTCACATTGTTGCTGCAATGATTCTTGCTTAGGTTTAACCCTACCGTAGTTGGTGTTGGGGCAACCTTGCTACTCTGCATTCTAAATCTCTCCAACATCTGATTTGCATATATTTCTTGAGAGATGAAAATACCATCATGCATTTGTTTTACTTCTATACCTAGAAAATATCTCAAGAGACCTAAGTGTGACATTTCAAACTCTTTTTTCATGGCCTCTTTAAAATCAACACTGAGAAAATCATCATCCCAAGTAAAGATTGAATCATCAACATACAAGACAACAATTAAAATATTACCATTTGCTACCTTGATGTAAAGAGTGGGCTCACCATCGCTTTTGAAAAATCCATTTCTTATCAAATATGAGTCAATTATGCTATACCATGCCCGTGGAGTTTGCTTCAGCCCATAAAGAACCTTCTTCAGCCTATACACTTTTCCTTCATGACCCAGAACTTCATAACTAGGTGGCTACTCCACATAAACCTCTTCTTTCAATACTCCATTCAAGAAGGTAGATTTCACATCCATTGAATATAACTTCCATTTGTGCTGGGATACAATTGCTATGACAACATGTGTAATACCCCTCTAACACTAATATAAGTTTTGTGTTTTTGAACGAAGTAAGATCTTTCAATGTTTTCTTACAGCTTAAGTTGTTCATGGTACTTGTTTGATCTATCCCTATAGTTTGTTTATAATGATTTCATAAACCAATACCTGAGGACTCTAATATTAGACATACTGTCTAAAGGTATAATTTTTGTATGTATTTATCTCTGTGTATGTATTGAGGAGCTTCAAGACCTTTATGAATATAGTTAGGATGTTATATATGGATATATATAAGCGATTATTTATATTTTCTTCTGTTAAGGTTACTTTTGATGAATCTTGTATGCCACTTGATGATTTGGGATATGTCTCATGATTATGTTGATTTATTA
Organism: Thuja plicata; assembly: GCA_018584345.1. Taxonomy (NCBI): domain Eukaryota; kingdom Viridiplantae; phylum Streptophyta; class Pinopsida; order Cupressales; family Cupressaceae; genus Thuja; species Thuja plicata. Next base: position 2,890,045 of record MU227881.1, on the reverse strand, counting down.
TTAATATGATTAGATACTAACCTAATGCTCAAGATTCTAACCTTCGCTAGGATGATTCTACATGCTTGGTGTGTGTGTGTATATATATATGATATGTTTGCATGATTCAGGAGGAAGACATAGTTACTCACATAGATGAGGTCCACACGATGTATCAATCCTGGTCATCTGTCTGCAATGTCTTCTTATATGTATATCTATGCACATGTATTTCTTCTTTGTGATGTAGGCTTGCAGGTACCGGGCATTGACTTCACCTGGCTTCACAGGTCTGAGCGTGCCCTCAAATCCTCGATGGTTTTTGTTATGGAGATAGTACTAAGGCCCTTGCATGAGTCTTCCCTTTTCATTATTCCAATTTGGAAATATTAGGGTTCCTTCTTTGTCAGTCAACCTTTGGGTGAAAAACCTAGATCCAGCACACCTGATTGGGCATTGTTGTAATTGGTGCCTTGTGGTCACTTGCACTAATTTGGTTGTGTGATTTGTTTACTCATTTTATTTATTTCTCCTTTTTGGTATTATTCTTAGTTAATCTTTCTATGTTGTGTTTCAGAGCTTCATGCTTGGTCAGGTCAGGAGTTTGGCTCGACTTTCCTTGTTGACTTTGGTTGACCTTGTTTGATCTTGTGGTTACCTTGATATGTTTCTTAGTTGATTATTATAGTCTCTTTGGATGATTAGATTTATTTTGAGGCATGTGATTTTATTCTACCT
>MU227881.1:2838828-2886529 GCA_018584345.1 Thuja plicata | reverse complement strand
CATGTTTATGGGTTAATGAAGTACCTAGCATAATGTCTACCTTATTAATACTAATCTCTTACCTAAATGTTTAGAGAAAAGTGGTACAAAGGATAATAGATATTTATAAAATCAATATGATCTAATGACATCAGTTGATAAAAGGAATGATGATGTTAGACGATTAACTTATTTTTAATGAAAGAAACAAGTTAGGGAAATTTACCTTGGTGCATTAAAATTAATGTAGACCTTTTGAGATCATATTTAAATGGATATCTTATGCATGTAAATAGTTTAGATAATGTTGCTTTAGTAGCGACGTTAGGGAACCTGTGAGGACTTAAGTTGAATAAATATTGCATTCAAGTTGTGGAAAAGTATTTTTTTTTATTTTAGAGATATGAAGTTCAATGATAAATACTATTCTAGTTAAACAAAAAATATATATTTGCATCTTATAGATATTTTATGTCTTGTCCTCTCGGGTTGCCTGGCGGGGTGTTACAACAAGCACAGTTTCCATTCTTGCAACTAGAGCATAGGTTTCATCATAGTCTCTACCAAAATGTTGTTTGTACCCCTTGACCACCAATCGAGCCTTATGGCAATATATTTTTCCTTCAACATTTCTCTTGGTTTTGTAAACCCATTTAACTCCAAGAACTTTCTTATTAGGAGGTAAATTAGTTAGCTCGCAAATTTCATTTCTTTTAATTGCATCTATTTCCTCATTCATGACATCACACTATTTTTCTTCTTTTACAACATTCTCAAAATAAATTGGATCACTATGAGAAAATAATGCAAAATTTATGGTTTCATCAAATTGATTTTCATACCTTTCATCTTGGTAAATCTCTCTTACACTCTTAGTCTTTCTTGGCATGAGGGAGGCGAGAGTGGGATCACAACTCTCAGTATTGCTGCTGGTGGTCTTTGCAGGGCCAATTTGCAGCCTTCTGGTGCCTTCTATATTTGTTGTTATATCATCTTTCTATTCATTAAATTCATCATCTTCAAAAATAATAGGCATTTTACTTGAAGTGCTTGATGATGTGTCCATCGAGCCATCCCATGAATTATTCTCAATGAACTCCACGTCTCTTGAAATGATGATCTTTTTGGTAACTGGGTTATACACTATGTATGTCTTTGAATCAAGACTGTATCCTACAAAGATATACTTCACACCCTTGTCATCCAACTTTTTCCTATGCTACTCTGGCACTCATGCATAATCTACACACCCAAACACTCTCAAATGTTCAATTGTCCATCTATGCTTTGCCCATGCTTCCAATGGAATCTTGTCATAGATTGCCTTTGTAGGACTTCTATTTATGAAATAAACAACTGTTGCTACAGCTTCTCCCCAATATTCAATTGGGAGTCCTTTTGCTTTCATCATTCTCCTTGCCATCTCAATGATGGTCCTATTCTTTCTTTCAGCCACCCCATTTTGCTGCAGAGTATAACTGGCTGTTAGCTCCTTCTTTATGCCATTCTACTTACAAAATTTCATAAATTTTTTTTGAGGTATATTCCCCCCTTTGTCTGACCTTAGGACTTTCACATAATGTCCACTTTCTTTTTAAACCTGGGCTTTGAATTCTAAAAACTTACCAAAAGCTTCAGATTTATTTTTCATAAAACATACCCATGTTCTATGGCTGAAATCATCTATGAAGGTCATAAAATAAGTACTCCCCCCAATGGAAGTGATTTTCATAGGGCCAACTAAATCAGTATGCACCAACTCTAATGGTGCCCTTTCCTTTCTAAAGTTTCCAAAATTAAAAGGCAGCCTATGTTGCTTACCCAAAATACAAACCTCACACTTGCTACTAAACTCTTTAATATATGGAAAATCATCTACCATTCTTTTCTTGGACAATAAACTTAAACCAGCATAGCCAAGATGTCCATACCTTAAATTCCATAGCTTGGAGGGGTCTTCAATCATGCTCTTGAAGGATGATTGTTGTACTGCTGTACATTCTTGCTTGGGAGATGCATTTGCTGAAATTGAAGAGAAACACATCCCTAACTTCAATGGAAACATTTGATTCTTTGTCATTTGGAGTGCTGCAATCATTTTCTTACTCCCATCCTTCTCATAAATGACACATTGGTCATTCTCCATCAGCACTTTATATCCATTTTGAATGAGCTGTCCAACACTCATCAAATTGTGCTTTATACCTGGGGAAAAATAAACATTATGAATTTCTTGTTTCTCACCTTTCTTGGTGCAGATCATAATAGATCCTTTGCCCACAACTGGAACAATTCCATTGTTCCCCATTTTAATTTTAGACTTTATAGATTTATCAATGAAAGAAAAAATACTTTCATTACCACTCATGTGGTTACTACAACTGCTGTCCAAATACCAGACTTCAGGGCTGCCTTCTTCACCAATATTGCACATGATGAAGGCTATGGGATTATTTCCATCACCCACTTTAACATCAACAACATTAGCATTTTTCTTTGACTGATCACTTTTCTTTTTCCAGCATTCACTTGCATATCCCCAAATTTATGGCAATAATAGAACTCAATATTTCTCTTGTTCGAGCTATTATTCTTCTTGCCTTGTCTAGAGTTATTCTGAGAGCTGATAGCTCCCTCATTTGTGGCTACTTGTTATGAGCTTTCTTCTCTAGCATTTTGTTGTCCAGAGTTTCCACAACCTCTACCTCTTGAGCATCTTTCAGAGTTGTTTCTTCCTCTCCCCCTGCCTCTTGCATTGGATTGAGCTCTGAAAGCTTGTTCTTGAGAAGAATTCACTGATCTATTTATCCGATGCTCATAGGTTTGGAAAGAACCCATTAACTCATCAACAATCAGTGTTGAGAGATCCTTTGCCTCTTCAATAGCAATAACTAGAGTATCAAATTTTGAGGGTAGACTTCTCACAACTTTATCTACTATTCTTTTCTCATACATGGTTTTTCCATTGGTTCTCAACTGGTTTATCAAACCAGAGAGTCTTGAGCTAAAATCTAAAATGGATTCATTGTCCTTCATGAGAAAAGTCTCAAATTCTCTTCGAAGCATTTGGAGCTTCACCACACAAACTTTTTTAGTCTCTTTAAAATTTTTACGGAGGATATCCCAAGCTTCTTTGGAATAATCAATTGTTGCTATTCTAGGAAAGTTTTCCTATATCAAGGCAATTTCAATCAAGCTCGAAGATTTTGCATCTTTCCTCCTTAAATCAAAATGATTCTTCTAATTGTTTGTGAGGGCAAAAAATAGAGCTGGGTTAGTCACGTCCACAAAACCATTGACGAAAAGCTCCCACAAATTATTTTCAATTATCATGGTCTTCATCTTCTTTGCCCAAACATCATAATTTTGTCCATTGAAGAACAGTGGCTACTGTCAGCTCTTTCCTCCATCTCTAGCCAAGTCTCTTGTGCAAGAAAAACAAATACCCAAAAATAAAACAAATTCCAAAACTCACAAGGGTTGAGGGCCAATCATCTCTGATACCATGTAAAGAATATAGAATCACTCTATATTCTGGAAACAACTCACACAAAATGATTTGTAATCAGAAAATAATTAAAATCCCCAAAAATAGGGTAGAGCATAAACACAAACTGATCTAGAGATATGCAAGCTTCTCTTTCTTCTATTAATCTAGAAATTAACTTCTACAATTAAAATAAACTTACAACTATCTGGGACTGCATACAAACTATCTTGAGCTTCTCAGAGCTCTTACAAAATGTCTGGAGCAATCACTGCTCAACAAGATAATTACAAAATAATTGTTGCTACAATAATTCTCTGTTATAAACAAAGCACTTACAAAAAACTTAAAACTTACTGCTACATACTTCTTACAAGTCTGTTGAAATAATAAAGATATGCTAGTAATAACTAAGAGGCGGGGTGAATCAATGACCTCAAAAATATTCCAATAATCAACCCTTAAAACTTAGTGCTACAATATTAAGCCTCTAGTTATCTTCAATCCTATAAGATGAATGCCTCCAAATACTTTTATCAAATTACTATTGCTCGGAATGCTTTGTAAAACTTTCTACTGTATGTTTACCAAAAAGCAGTCTGTTAATTTACCAAAAGACAGTAAATTATCTAGAGTATACCAATCAATCCAATTAAGTTATGTGTAATGTAAAATAATAATGTAATGACTCATAGACACATTGACACATGGATTTTTAACATGGAAACCCTGTTAAGGGAAAAACCACTTGGGACCGGTAACCTAAAATTTTCAATCTTCTGAAGTGAGCTCGATGAAGAGCCAACTCTGTTAAAGGTTACAAACACACTGTTAGGTGTGACCTTGTTAGAGGATTTAAAATTTTAGTATGTCACTTGATACCGGGCATCTCTATGCTACCTTCCTTGATCAAATAATCACTTGGCCTATCAATAGGTATCTGGCATCTCATGCTATCTTCATGATCAAACTTTTTGATACTCCATTGGATGTATCTCAATATAGAAAGGATATTTAAATCCTGCTTAGTTAAGAGTGTTGGGATTAATGGAAAGTATGTATTGAGAGGGGAAGGGTGAATCAGTACCTCTAAAACTTTTGTATCCTTTAATCAAATAACCTTTGTCATCAATTGCATATCCATTCAATATGATCTATACTATCTTGATGTGAATTATATCAATTCATAACATTAACATACATGTGAAAATTCATAGAAACATTCATGAAACTAATTTGACACATAACACAAGATATGATATTGCAGAAAACTCTTGTTAGGAAGTAAAAACTATGGTGGGGATGACACCCACAAAATCTTCACTATCTGCAGATTGGAAGGGCCAGTTAAGGCTTACAATTTGATCACTTCTGATGATCTACCCTATTAAGAGTATCGGTGTAGACCTGTTAAAGTCTACTCTGTTAGGAGATTTAGAAATACTGTTGAGTGTGCACTCTGTTAAGAGATTTGTAGTTGGACTGTTAAATCCACCTTCCTTGAAAGGATTTTTACACTTTGCTCCACTTGTTAGAATGATAGAAAATTACAAATTAATGTGGTAAATGCAATCTCCTATTGCTGATATAGATCCAATTTAATTTACATGAAAAATATTATCACCTAATTGTGATTGAATAATACCTCTAATTCTTAGTATCCTTTGTTCTTGGTTTTGACAACCAAATTTACCTTTTGCTGTTCTTGTTCTTAAAACTCTCAATTTAATCCATAGATGTGCTTGTATGCCTCATTCATGTTCTCCTCTCTGTTCTATTTCCTTACATACTTGTATAATAAATGATTGCATCATCTATTTATAAGATGGATTGACATCATCAAGTTTTGAGAAAAAAACAATGTTAACTCTAAGATCAGGTTTACAACTTGTACCTAGATCTCTTAGTCTATGTGTTTTAAATCAGTTAGACTGATTAAACCACTTACATTCATGTTTCTTGTCCCTAAAGATAAGGTTTAACAAAAAATCAATATCCTATTAATAGAATAAGCTTTCTTTATCTGACGTGGAAGTCAGATCCACTTTTTGCAGGCTGCAACTCACTTTTGGTTTCTGTCTATCGGTTATGCTCAGAAATTAGGTGACTGTCTTTCAAATTTGTTTTGTTGGTTTTCTCTTTAACTGTCTATCAATTTGCACTGTATCCTGCATGTCAGGATCCTCTGTCGGGTTCCTCTTTATCTTTTTGTCTTTTCATTTTTGGTTAACTCTTTTTATCTGATCTTCGGTTTGCTCCTGTCTTGTCTTTTGGTGTATGCTTATTGAAAGTGTTGTTTGTATGCTAATGGAAAATTAATGTCATCAATCTCGCCCTTTGACATTAGTATCAAAAACTGATATGTGCAAAATACTAACAAAATGTTAAGTATATACAACATATATAATCCTTAGTCATTTATTGACTCCCCCTATGTATATGCCGATATATTTGTACATATGATATCTTTGTCCTTTTGAATATATATCTTTTTCCCATTTGTACAGTATAGTACTCATATCATTTTCCCAATATGATTTTTCGTGTAGTACTCATATCATTTTCCCCCTTTTTTGATATTAAGGGAAAAGGTCAATATCTTAGAGTTTAACAAAAATGTGGGAGTGTGAAGACTTCATGTCTTCCATCATTTTCTCCCATTGTTATTTTAGGTTCTCTAGAGCCATGTGCTCGAGTGTGATCTTTGAGTTCATTTCATAGATGTTGTCTGCTACAGACATCTCGAGAGTTGCTATCAGTTGCCTTGCTGAACTGATGTGCGGTTGGAGTAGTGTAAGGTTCGGTAGAAGTTGGGCTTGGAGCTTGGTGACTTCTTCCCTGAAGTGTGTCTCTGCTTCCCATAGTTCCTGCCTTAACCTTTTCATCTCTATTATCTTCTCATAATTCAATTTAACTGCATTGTCTCCATTAGTGGTTAAGCTACTAGCACTGTTAGCTAGATCTATATCCATCTTTGCAATGTTGTCACTATTTTCTTTAGTGAACTTGTCTAATGTGCTTAGTTGTTGAATTAAGGTTATAGCTTCAGTTATAATTGGATCTAATTCAGTAATGAATTCTGATAGCTTTACCTCATTGACTACCACTTCTTGGCTGATATTTTCAATGAGCTTCTATTGGTACTTCATCTCTGCTCTCTCCTCAATTGCTTTCTCAGCATCAATATTCTGAGTTGTTATTGCATCGGTGAGAGTTTCTAATTGATCAAGAATTGGCTTGTTTTAATCAATATAAACATTGGGTACAATCTATTGTAGTATGTCCCGTGTTGTCTCCAGTACCATGGAGTCTCTGTGCTATTTCTTTAGCTTCTCCTGTAATGCCTTTCTTTGGCATATTTCACCGTATTCTTATAATGCCTCAAAATCAAGTGTAGTTGGGTCACACTTTGGTATTTCAATAATTTCATCCAAGGTGACCTCCAACTTATTCTTTTTAGATTTCTTTTTCTTCCTTTGTGTTTCACTAGAATGTAGAACCATTTCCAATTTCTTGTCTTTCTCAGTTGTGCTCAATAAAGTTACCTATTGTGCTTCTTTTTGCTGCTTGGTATTGGTTTTAGCTTGTTAGGTGTCTATAGACGTCTCCACATTCACCTTCACATCATTGGTAGTACCTTTTTTGGTTTCCTCAAGAGTGCCATCTTTAGGTTTGTCTCCTTCATCGGTGACCTTAGCTTCATCATTGTTTGTTTTTGCATTCTTTTCTATTGTATCTACATCTCCTTACTTTGTATCTCCTTTAGTAACCTTATCAGTATTGGTTACTGTTTGAGTGTCCCTGATGTCTTTTTGACTATTGGTGTTGTCTTTCTTTTCCTCTTCCTCCGTGTCCTTGGGAGTATCCTTTTTAGGTGACTTGTTCGATTCTTGCAGAATATTGATAGCTTGTATCAATATTGGCATGTTGACTAGAATGTTTAATTGTGCAATATCAACTTTTGTGCCATGATCATCAGTTCTATCCTTTTCAATAGTGACATCTTCATCTTTATTAACTTTCTCTGCTGGGTCATCGATAATGTCAATAATGGTAGCATCCACAATGTTGTCATTTGTGGTGTCTGACCATGATTCATTTGCAACATCTGCATTCTTGCTGCTGGTTGTATCATCTTCTTCCTTGTCTAACTCAACAAATGTGTCATCTTGAGTTGCCTTATTGACATATTTTTGTTGTAGGTCTTTGTCGGGGCTTTCTTTCTCCGTAGGTCTGTTCATAATTTTACACCATTTCTTATGGATTTCCATTTCAAGCTTTATTAGTCTTACTTCAAGAAATTTACAGGCTCTCAATTTTGGTGAGAACTCCTTTTTGTGTTTCTCCATCATCTCATCTATTTCTTCCTTCTTGGATTCAGGTGGCATGAGAGTAACAAGTACTCTTTCTCTTATTTCCTTCTCATTCTACAAAGAAATTGTCCATCTGGAGTATAGTCTATCTAATAGTTCCCTTGGTACCAAACTACCTTCAAATTGTAATGGTACATATTTTAACTTGTACATTTGTGCTATGATGGCGTCCTCAATTTTATTCTGATCTTCTGGATCTTGTTTTAGCCATCTTCTAATCTTTGAATCTATAATAGATCCAGAATTTGCAATATATTTGCATGTCGTCAATAGATTTAGGAGATTTTACCTTGACACTTTCTGCCTTTATAGCTTCATCTTTCTTAGTGTCTTCAATATCCTCTCGAGTTCTTACGAGCTTCCTTCCTCTTTTGTTTTTCCCTCTCTTTGGTGTGGCAACTTTCCTCTTGTATGTCCTGACCTTTCCTTTCTTTAAAGGTGATGGAGTAGAATCCTTTGATGTTTGGCTTCTTGTTCTAGAAGTAGCCATTGTCCTTGGCTTCTTAGTTGGTGGAGAAGGTGGTGAATCTGACTCTATTTACTTAGAGTCATCCCTTTCCTCAGTTTTACCATAGATAACTATTCTTCAAGTTCTTCCTCCTGTTCAACTTCTTCATCCTGTTCTACTTCTTCATCCTATTGAGTTTCTTCTTCAGTTGCCAACATTATTTTCTTGAGATTCTTTATCATCTTGTCCTTCTTCTTAACAATTTTCTTTACAACTAGGCCATATTTTATTCTTGTCTTGGCCTCCTCATATGTTCCAAACTTGGGTTGTTTCTTATCTAGTGATTCATTAATCAAGGCATCAATTGCCTTAGTTGCAAGATCAATGTTCATCTCATACTCCAATGGTTGAAGCCATGCTGTCCTCGGTACATCAGGCTTGATATATGTATTATCTATATCAACCATGAAGTATATCTCATCTTTATACTTCTCAATGAGTTGTTCGGGGATCCTTACCCTCTTTTGCATTCAGTCTTTGAATATAGTGAAGTATTCATCCATTACTATCTCAAAGTTTTCTCCCATTGAAGCTATATGTCCATTGATCTGCATGGTGACTAGTTTGGTGCTATCCCATTTCATATCTCTTATCGATGGGAATGTTTCTTGAAAGTAGAAGAAACTACACATTATAAGTGAGCCAAACTTACATGTGTTTGACTTTGCATTCCTGATAGTCTTTAAGTTATCTTTCAACTGATTCAGGAGTAGTTCAGATAAATCCAACTGTGTTCCTTTCTTCACAATCTTATACGCTGTATCCACTGCACCAGATGCTATGCTATTAAATCTGCTGGCTTGGAAGAATTTGTAGCCCAGAACACATGCAGTGAATTTGATCTCATAATTGGTTATGGTGGTAACTTTCAGTCCTCTTCCATCCCATTTGGCTCCTGTCATCTTCTTAGTCTTGGCCTTGGGTGGATGCTTCAGTGCTTTCACCTTTTCAGTTATAGGGTAACCAGTGACAACATGGATAACATCTTGGGTTATCACCTTTGATTCATCAAGCCATAGCTTGTTGTTATGCATTCAACTCAACACTAACTGAATCCACTCAGTTTTGAAGACCTTCAAGAGCATTAGGGCATTGGTGAGCCCTTTTACTTCTATATACTTATGTTCATCTTTCAGTGTTCCATCTTTTTTGCATAGCTTCTTATAAGCTTCTTCAACTTCTAAACTTCCTAGCTCTGTAATCTTGCAGGGTATAAAGGATCAGACGTCTTCCACGAGAAAAACCCTAGCTGGTATGTGTGAGAATGCTCCAACATCATCGATTTGTGAGGAAACCTCATGATGAATCTTGTAGTTAGGTTCCTCACATGCAAAATTCTTGATGAGCTTGAGCTATCCTTCTTTATGTTCTTGGATTTCACAGTTCTTGATGTTGAGGCCATTTTTTAGAATTTAGGGCTTCTTATGAAATGCACAAAAATAGAGTTGTTAGTTCTGTAGAACTTACTGTTTACTCTTGTAAAGATTTGTGAAGTGCTAGGAGTGCTGGTGGTTGAGTTGTGGTCACTCTTTGATTCAGTTGCTTTTTTCTTGAAAATTGCCTTGGTCACTCTGCTCTGGTCATCATGAACAATGAGTTGTTCTGTTGCCCTATTTATAGCTATTGCCCTAAAACATGTGTCATAAATTCTTACCAACTCCTTGGTATATGAAGACAAACTTTATTGGTGAAGACTTCACTCTCCTTCGGTGACAACATAACATTTTGGAGCTGTCATTATTCCACTTTCTTTTACCGACGGGTTTCGGTGTTGCAGATAACTTGTTCACTTTTCTTGTTTACCAATAAGGCTTGGTTTACACTTACCAACTTTACTTTCTTATGTTAACCGACGCTTCTTGGTAAGTGTAGGAAGTCTTAGATTTGAGTGTATAGCGATGGGTTTCGGTATGTATACCTGATAGCATAGTTATCATAGATTTTAACAAGTAATACCATGATGCATCTTTACTTATGCTAATTTGGCAGTTCCATACTTGTTCTGCTTAGGTGGGGGTGGTGATTTCACCAAATCCATTGGATGGGGTGTCACCATTTGCATTGCTTGGTCCAGCTTCATCATTGTTTGAATATTTTCTCCACATTTTGTCTCTTTCTCTCCAGATGCCTTCAATGGTGTTTCCATTGGGATATGTGCTTATCTCTATCATTTGGTCTTTACAGTCCTTTTTGAGATGACCAAATTTATGATAGTGTAAGCTTGCCATTTCGGGGTTAGTCCAGCCTCTAGACTTTCTAGTCCTTTATCTCATATAGTTTGAATCAATGTGACCATATATTCCACATGCTGTATAGTTTATCCAAGTATTGTAATCCCATATATATTGATTACTGACTCTTTTTGGTTGATAGGGAGTTTCTTGACCTTTTGGATTCCATGCTTGTCTTTTCTTTTTCCAGCATTCAAGAGTTGTGTGCCCATTCATTTTGCATGTAGGACAATATTTTTCCATGTAGGTTACCTTCTTTGGTTGTTTCATCTCTGACTTACATTCATAATCTTTATGACCTTTCTTGTTACATTTATAACATAATCCTATGAATGAAGATGTAGTTTTAGGAATACCTTTCATTTTTCCTCTGCATACATTTGATGTATGGCATTGCTTCCCACAGTGATTACATGTTAGCTTTCTTGGTCTTGAATTTTCATAGACATTATTTGGATTGGTTTGATTTGATGATTCTCCATTCTTGGTAAAACCTAGACTGTTGTTGTTGTTGACTCTTTGTTGTCCTTCAAGAAAATCATCCATTGTTTTATTTCTTTCTTTAGCTCTCTTGATAATTTCATTATTCTATTTATGAATTCTTATTTCATGTTTCAACTTTTCATTCTCATCCCTCAGTTTACCGATAGATTCTATTCTTTCAACGAGTTCAACATTTATTCTGTTTTCTTCTTGACTCATAAGAATAATATGATTTTTAATCTCATGGTGATGCTCTGTAAGTCTTTATATGTCAGACTCTTTTTCTTGTAGCTTTTCTGCGATCTTTGTTCTATCATCAATAGCTAGTGTTCTTTCTTTCTTAGCTTGTCTAGCATTGTTCATGACATCAATAATCCTTACCATCTATGTCTCTTGATTTATTTGTAGAGATTTAACTTGTCCAGCTAGATGTAGATTGATTTCAGTTAGACTTGTGATGATTTCTTCTGATGTATCTGATGCTTTATTTGTAGTTGATCCAGAAGACTCAAATAAATCTGGTATCTCTTCCTCATGATAATCTATCTCATTACAGTGAGATGCCATATTATTTCTTTCATCTAGTAACTATCTCATTGATTCTAGCTTCTTTATACTGTTCATAGAACATCTAAATTTTTAGCTTCTTATTCTCAATATTCTTATCAAGTCTGTACTTCTCCATTGTATGATCTTTCCTCTTAAGCCTTTAATCTTTCCAAGAAGAGACTTAGCTCTGATATTAATTATTTTGATTAATGGGAAGTATGTACTGAGAGGGGAGGGGTGAATCAGTACCTCTAAAACTTTTGTATCCTTTAATCAATTGCATATCCATTCAATCTGATCTATATTATCTTGATGTGAATTATATCAATTCATAACATTAACATACATGTGAACATTCATAGAAACATTGATGAAAGTAATTTGCCACATAACACAAGATACGATATCATAGAAAAATCCTGTTACAAAGTAAAAACTACGGTGGGGATGGCACCCACAAAATATTCACTATCTGTAGATTGGAAGGGGTCGGTTAAGGCTTACAATTTTATCACTTCTGATGATCTACCATGTTAAGAGTATCAATGGAGACCTTTTAAAGTCTACTTCGTTAGGATATTTAGTAAGACTGTTGAGTGTGCACTTGGTTAAGAGATTTGTAGTTAGACTGTTAAATCCACCTTCCTTGAAAGGATTTTTACACTTTGCTCCACTTGTTAGAATGATAGAAAATTAAAAATTAACCTGGTAAATGCAATCTCCTTTTGTTGATACAGATCCAATTTAGTTTACATAAAAAATATTATCACCTAATTGTGATTGAATAATACCTTTGATTATCGGTATCCTCTGTTCTTGATTCTGACAACCAAATTTACCTTTTGCTGTTCTTGTTCTTGAAACTCTCAATTTAATCCATAGATGTGCTCATATGATTCATTCATGTTCTCCTCTCTCTTTTCTTTCCTTACATACTTGTATAATGAATGATTGCATCATCGATTTATAAGATACATCATCAAGTTTTGAGAAAAACAATGTTAACTCTAAGATCAGGTTTACAACTTGTACCTAGATCTCCTAGTCTATGTGTTTTAAATCAGTTAGACTGATTAAAGCAATTACATTCATGTTTCTTTTCCCTAAAGATATGGTTTTAAAAAAAATCAATATCCTATAAATAGAATAAGCTTTCTTTATCTGACGTGGAAGTCAGATCCACTTTTTGCGGGCTGCAACTGACTTTCAGTTTCTGACTGTCGCTTATGCTTAGAAATTAGTTGACTGTCTTTCGGTATTGTTCTGTCAGTTTTCTCTTTAATTGTCTATCGGTCTACATAGTATCCTGCACGTCAGGTTCCTCTGTCAGGTTCCTATTTATCTTTCTATTTTTTCATTTTTGGTTAACTCTTTCTATCTGATCTTCGGTTTGCTCTTGTCCTATCTTTCAGTGTATGCTTACCAAAAGTGTTGTTTATATACTAATTGGAAATTAATGTCATCAAAGAAACTTTCTGAATCAATTGTTAAACTGAAACAGTATGATTTGTTCACATATACAACTTATACTTTCTAATTTTTAGATCTATTGTAATCGCATAAAATAATTTTGATCAATATATCTCTATTTATACCTTTGCTCCACTTTTGATTCTACTCGGTGATGCTGTGCTCTGTTGCTTGGTGTCAGAAAAAAACTTTATCTCTTCTTATCTTGATTGATGAAGACTATATGAAGTTGCTCTTCATTAGTTTCTCTTTAGCATCCTCTTTTTCATTCACTCCCCTTGATCTGTAATGAATCAATTTTGTCTCTTAAATAGACATGATATCACCGTTGTTAGGTTCTTGATTTTCTTTATCTTGGCATGATACACAATATTAGCCAATTAGATTTAAAGAATAACTCCTATTTTATCTCGTAGAGATATTCTTGACAACTGGACAAAATAGCTTTAAATCATTTACTTATCTCTGGCTTATCTTGTCGATGAAAAAAATGATAACTACTATTTAAGTCTATATTTAGCTCTGCCAGCTAGATATTTTGTCACTTCTAAACTCCAATTATTTTTGGTGTCTAACTCTTTGATAGCATTGGTTAACACTCCAGTTCTCCTCAGGCTTCTCCATCGGTTTACACTATGTTTTTGGCCGTTGAGTATGCTTGTGATTCTTCTTGTTGGTAATGCTCATCAATGTTCTAGCTTGGGCATCACTGTAACTTGATTGTTGGTGATCTTTGTCCGTCGGGTTCCATTGACTGTTGGTGTTTGAAGTCACATAGTGAATACTTGTCTTTTATGCATTACAAAAAGCATAATCTTTATCTCTTTGATTCTCTAAATTCTTTGACACTTTGTATATAACTGAATAGATTATATTAATTTGACATCAATCAAAATACAATCCATTAACTGATTTAATGTCTTGCATTATCCTTCTACATTTTGGTGATCAACTTAACATATTCAAACATTCAATCAGTTACATGTCATCAATCTCTCCCTTTGGCATTGATGGAAACATACTACATTATCATACTATACTATCACTGATACATTATGAAATATACAGTTTCATCAAGATTTCCTAATGTAACTATTACAAATGTCTGGCTCTCAGTAAGCTCAAAAATAGCTTAGATTTGTTTCATGCAGAGTGGTTGTCTTCAATCTTCAATCCATTTCTCTGGATAGATGTAACATCTGATATCTCTGTTCTGATATGTGCTCTGCCTTGACTGTTCCTCTTCTTGATAATCACTTTTTCCTTTGACAACATTCTTTCTCTTTGTCTTAACTCTCTGCCTTTGTTTACTTCTCTCCCTTAGATAATCTCTCCCTTTATTATCTCTCCTTTTTTCATATCTCTCCCTTTTATATTATCATGGAATCATCTCTCCCTTTGTATGATAATGATATCATCTTTCCTGAATCATCTCTCCCTTTGTATAATAATGATATCATATCTCCCTTTCCTTTATGATAATTAGAAGACCATCTCTCCCTTTGACAAAAATGCCAAAAAAAATACTTCTTGTTTTTATCATCTCCATCCTTTACATAATATATTCCTTGAATTTCCCTATCCACCAACATTACAATGTCTCTGGTGTTTGGTGTAGATTTGTACCTTGCTTTGTACATATGTATCTGTTGCTGTTCATTTCAGTGTTTGCATCAACATGACTGATCTTCAGATTTGTTATAGGAAGATGCAACCTCTTAGTCATCTTATTGACTGATAGACAAGGGTTGGACCCCTAGTCTCTTTCTCAGGTACTCAAAAGTATCCTTTGGTAATGGCTTGGTGAATATGTCAGCTAACTATTGCTTTGATTGAACATATTCCAGTGTCACTTCTTTTGCTTGCACTTATTTTCTTAGATAGTGATACTTTATAGAAATATTCTTAGTCTTAGCATGCATGACTAGATTCTTTAAAATATTAATTGCACTGGTATTATCATAGTAGATAATTACTAGTTCAAGAATCTTCATATTCATACCTTCCAGCAATTATTTGATCCATGCAATGTTTGAGAAATTAGTAGCAGCAACCACATACTCTACTTTTGCAGTTGACTGAGAGATGCATCCTTGCTTCTTTCTTATCCATGTGACAAGTCTCTCACCCATGCAAAATGCTCCTCCAGTTGTGCTCTTTCGGTCATAAATGTTCTAGCCCAATCAACATCTGTATAGACTTGTAGCTCAAATTTTCCTTCTCTTTTATACCATAAGACATAGTCCTCAGTGTTCTTAAGATATCTTAGAATTCTTTTGACAATAGTCATATGTGATTCTTTGGGATTAGCAGAGAATCTTGCAATTATCCCCACTGCATGTGCTATATCTAGTCTGGTGTGAACAACATACATTAGTTTGCCAATCATTGATGTATATAAGGTTTGGTTTACCTCATTGGTTTGGTCTTCTTTTGTCAGCTTGCATCCAGTAGCTATAGGTGTTCCAACTGGTTTGGAATCTTCCATCTTGAATATCTTATACACTTCCTTGATGTATTTGGACTGAGTGATATAAATTCCTACATCTTGTTGAAGAATCTGTAGACCAAGAAAGAATTTGATCTCTCCAAACAAAGAAATTTAAAATTCCTTTCTCATTTCATTAGAAAAGGATTTTCATAACAATTCATTTCCTCCAAAAATAATATCATCAACAAAAATTTCAGCAATCAAAATATTACCATCGATATCTTTTTTAAGTATAGATTTCTATTTTCACCTATTCTAACAAACTTTATGCTAATGAGATATGAGTGAAGTCTTTCATACTAGGCTCTAGGTGTTCATTTCAATCCATACAAGGCTTTATGTAGTCTACATACCATGTTTCTCTTGTCTGGATTAATAAACCCTTCTGGTTGTTCAATGTATACCTCTTCTTCAAGTATTCCATTTAGGAATACAAATTTTACATCCATCTGGTATACCTTGAATCCTTTAAATGCATCATTAGAAAGTAAGATTCTAACTCCTAGTCTAGCAACAGGTGCAAAGGTTTCACCATAATAAATACCTTCTTCTTGTTCATATCCCTTCCATACTAATCTTTCTTTTTTTCTTGTGACTTCTCCATTCTCATTCAGCTTGTTTTCTGAATATCCATTTGGTACCGATGACATTCTTGTCATCTAGTCTCGGTAATAGTGTCCATGTATTGTTCTTCTCTATCTATTCTATTTCTTCATCCATAGCAATGACCCATTCTTCATTCTCAAGTGCATTGTAAACAAACTTAGGCTCAAAATCACAAAGTAAACATCTTGTGTTCAGTGACTTACTTCTTGTTCTTGTTCCAACCTTCTTGTCTCCTATGATTTGAGTCTGTGGATGATGTCTTCTGACATACTTGGAAATTTTTGGTTCAACTCTTTGTTCATCATTCTGATCTCGTTCTCATCTTCATTGTTCAGAACATCATCTTGAGTATTATCCCAATTTTTGGTAATTGCAGCTTGATGCTTGGGTACAATGTTCTGATATTCGAGAGTGATACACTATTGCTTAGGTAAAGTGTTAGGTTCTCTATAAACAAACCTATTGTACTCTTCTGGTTCCTTTTTGCTTTCCTTATCATTCTTTTATTCAAATTCATCTATTTTCACATTTGCACTTTCAATGATTTTTTTAGATGACTTGTTAAGACATTTATAAGCCTTGATTTTGGTTGAACACCCTAGGAAGATACCTTCTTCACTTTTGCAGTCAAGTTTTCCATTTCTATCATCCTTCAAAATTTAACATTGACTACCAAAGATTCAAAAGTAACTTACATTGGGTGTATGACCATACCAAAGCTCATAGGGTGTCTTCTTTATGTCCTTCAGTTGTACTCTATTTAATGTGTAGACAATGATACTGACAACTTCCCTTCAAAAAGTTTGAGTGATTCTTTTCTCAATCATCAATGATCTTGTACGATCAATAATTGATCTGTTTCTCCTCTCAACAATTCCATTTTTCTATGGTGTTCTTGGTGCAGAAACCTGTATTTTAATTCCATGCTCATTGCAATAGTTAGTGAATTCATCTGATGTAAATTCCCCTCCTCTATCTAACCTTAAGCATTTCAATTTCTTTTTACTTTGTTTTTCTACCATAGCTTTATACCATTTAAACATCTTGAATGCTTCTAATTTATCTTTTAAAAACATTACTGTCATCATTTTAGAATAATCATCAACAAAGAGAATAAAATACCTATCTCCATAGTATCTCTTTGTCCTCATGGGTCCACATAGATCTGTATGGACTAATTCTAGAATGGCATTAGATGTATGGGTTTTACTCTTGAAACTAGACTTTGTTGCTTATCTTTATCATGTTGTCAAAGTTCACATGACACAATCTTTTGTGCCACAACCATATGTCTTCATTTCTAGCCATCAAACAAGTGGTGTTAATGTCACCAAGATAGAAAAGGTTACCTTTTGTATTCTCACCAGTACCAATCAACCTTCTTGATTCATTGAAGATATTTTCCTTCTTATTTTCAAATGCTACTCCATGACCTGAATTGTTACACTGAGAAACACTTAACAAATTGTAATTCAACCCTTTAACCCAATAACCATTTTCACATTTTATCAGGTTATTCAACATTATAGTTTCTTTACCTTCAACTAGACAAGGTGTATCATTAACCATTCTTACTAACCCACCATTATAGTATTCAAAAGTCTCAACTTTTATTTATCACCGGTCATATGGTGAGTGCAACCACTATCTATGGTCTGAACATCATTTTTACTAACTTTAGATATAGTGCAGTTCCTACATACCTTTGTTCATCTTCATCTTAATCATCCTTCATGGCTATAGATACCATCTCGATGTCTTCTTTTGATTCAGTGTCGGTGTCATCAGCTCTATTCTTAGCTAGGTACAAGATTTCTTCCCTTTGTCCTTGTAGTCTTGGGTATCTCTCTTGTCAGATTGTTGGTTGCTTCAGTAATGTCTATTATCACCTCTATCAAACTTCTTCTCATATGGTCTGTCATTTCCGCTGTCATATTTTCTTTTGTTTGGACATCTTGCATAAAAGTGTCCAACCTCTTTACAATTGAAACATACAAGTGGTAATTTACCTTTGTACTTACCTTTGCCTCTATGCAATCTTCTAGCCATTAGTGCATCAATCTCATCAAGTTCTTGTTCTTCATTATCACTTTCACTATCATTTCTAATAGCATGTCTATGAATTCAATTACTTATCTTTAAAGAATATTTGAATACAGATTCTACAAATGGTAAGACACTATTATCAAAGTTGTTTATCTCAAATGATATTAGTCTACCAATCAGACTATCTAGAGTAACTTTATTGTTTGCAACTGCTCTCATTTCTTGAATACCAAAAACTCTAATAGCATATACATGCAATAAGGTTCTTAAGATTTTACTTACCACTGTCTCCTCTTCAAGTTTACCTCCAACTCCTCGGATAGCATTGACTACCTCTTTTATTCTACAACTATACTGAGTGATATTTTCTCCTTCTTTCATCCTTAGGTCATCAAACCTCCCTCTTAGGCATTTTTCCTTTGCTCTTAGTATATTAGCATCTCCCCCATGTACCATCTTCAACTTATCCCACATTTACTTAGCAGAGGTGCAGGTTTTGACATCTTCAAACTCAACATCGGAGAGTGATGATACAAGTTCTATCATCATGCAATTTTGCTCATGCTTAACTCTTAATTGCTCAAGAGTATGAGGTCCTATAGGAAACACATATTCAGTATCTAAGTATTGAAAAATATCATTTCCAATACCTAATAGGTGGAGTCATATTCTACTTTGCCATGATGCAAAGTTGTCTTTATTCAACTTGGGCACATCTTGTCTGTTCATCTTGTGATCTTTTGATTGAGCTGTTAAAGTTAACTCTTAATTGCTCAAGAGTATGAGGTCCTATAGGAAACACATATTCAGTATCTAAGTATTGAAAAATATCATTTCCAATACCTAATAGGTGGAGTCATATTCTTCTTTGCCATGATGCAAAGTTGTCTTTATTCAACTTGGGCACATCTTGTCTGTTCATCTTGTGATCTTTTGATTGAGCTGTTAAAGTCCCTTTCTAAGCACACAAGCTCTGATACCAATTGTTAAGAGGGGGGGGGGGGGGGGGGGTGAATCAGTGGCCTCAAAAAAATTCCAATAATCAACCCTTAAAATTTAGTACCACAATATTAAGCCTCTAGTTATCTTCAGTCCTATAAGATGAATGCCTCCAAATACTTTTATCAAATTACTACTGCTCATAATGCTTTACAAAACCTTCTACTATATGTTTACCAAAAATCAGTCTGTTAATTTACCAAAAGACAATAAATTATCTAGAGTATACCAATCAATCCAATTAAGTTATGTGTAATGCAAAACACTAAAGTAATGACTCATAGACACATCGACACATGGATTTTTAACATGGAAACCCTGTTAAGGGAAAAACCACTTGGGAATGGTAACCCAAAATTTTCACTCTTCTAAAGTGAGCTCGGTGAAGAGCCAACCTTGTTAAAGGTTACAAACACACTGTTAGGTGTGACCTTGTTAGAGGATTTAAAAGTTTAGTCTGTTACTTGATATCGGGCATCTCTATGCTACCTTCCTCGATCAAACACTCACTTGGCCTATCAATAGGTATCTGGCATCTCATGCTATCTTCATGATCAAAATTTTTGATACTCCATTGGATGTATCTCAATATAGAAAGGATCTTTAAATCCCGCTCGATTAAGAGACTTTTTGAATCAATGTCTAAACTGAAACAATATGATCTGTTCACATATAAAACTTATACTTGCCTATTTTCAGATCTATTATAATCTCATAAAATAATTCTGATCAATATATCTCTGTTTATACCTTTGCTCCACTTTTTATTATGCTTAGTGATGCTGTGATCTGTTGCTTAGTGTCCACAGGAAACTTTAGCTCTTTCCTTAGCTTGATTGATCATGACTATATGAAGTTTCTCTTTAGCATCCTGTTTTTCATTCACTCCTCTTGATCCATAATGAATCAAGTTTGTCTCTTAAATAGACATGATATCACCATTGTTAGGTTCTTAATTTTATTGATCTTGGCATGATCCAAAATCTTAGCCAATTAGATTTAAAGAAAAACCCCTATTTTATCTCATAGAGATCTTCTTTCCAACTAGAGAAAACAACTTTAAATTGTTTACTTATCTTTGGCTTATCTTGTCGATGAAAACAATGATAACTACTAGTTAAGTCTATATTTAGTTCTTTCAGCTAGATATTTTGTCATTTATGAACTCAAGTTATTTTTGGTGTCTAACTATTTGATAGCGTCGATTAACACTCCAGTTCTCCTCGGCCTTCTCCATCAGTTTACACTATGTTTCTGACTGTCGAGTATGATTGTGATTGTTCTTGTCGGTAATGCTCATCGGTGTTCTTGCTCAGGCATCACTATGACTTAACTGTCGGTGATATCTGTCCATCGGGTTCCACTGACCATCGGTGGTTGAAGTCACATAGTGAATACTTGTCTTTTATGCATTACATAAAGCATAATCTTTATCTCTCTGATTCTCTTAAGTCTTTGATACTTTGTATATAACCGAATAGATTATATCAAGTTGACATCAATGAAAATACAATCCATTAACTGATTTAATGTCTTGCATTATCCTTCTGCATTTTGGTGATCAACTTAACATCTTAAAACATTCAATCAGTTACATGTCATCAAGATATTCTTTTCTTTATAAAGTATTTTCTGTCAAAAGACAGAATCAGATTTCAAAAATCAGATTTGAACTTATTTCTTAAAGTCCACAAGAAAAGAAATATGATTTAAACTTATCAGCAATAAATAGGGGAGAATAAAAATCTCAACAAAAGAGGCTCAAGGAAATCAGATTCGATTCTAAAAATCCAATAGTGTTGCTTCCATTATATCAATATCTTCCTCAACGATAATGTAAGTGGTATGGACTCTGACTTCTTTCTCTTGTCAGCTTCTTCATTCGATCATTACCAGCCTTCATAAATGCATCTTCCTATTCTTGTGAACCACCATTTATTGGATTCAATCATTGTTTGTTTTTATCACTTTATACTTCTTGTAATTCATTGTTTGTGCTCAGTGTTGGTATTGTATCTCCTTCTCATATATTATCACTTCTAATCATCTTGGTTTAGACTAATAACATATTCATAAATTATTAAAGTCAATCTTCAATCTCTCGACTAATAGTCATATATTGTGTCTTTCCATCGTGCACTCAATCATCTCTTAAAATAATTGGTAATTGATTTAGTTGTTTTCACTTCTAGAATGAGGATATTATAGTCTCTCCCTATTGGAAGATGCATTCCCACAAGCATTCTTATATTGTCAAGATGATTCAAGGATCCCAAACTTGGAAGTTCCATCTCTGCATAACATAGCCGCATTGATAAGAATGATAATTCATTGTGATGGAGGTGGATATCAGAATGTGCCATGATCCATTAATCATTTGATAAACAATTGATTTCATAATTATAAAAAATAACCACTTAATTTTACCAAACCTATACTTTCATCAGTTGAGCTCCGTAGCAAGGGAAGAATCCTAATCGGAATTGCATTCTCATAGAATTTGATTAAGGAATGCTTAGTGGCATCATTTTTGGGGTGTTCCATATTGTTCCTAAAGGGTCTCAATGCATCTTTGATTGAAGATGCACCTAGATCCCAAGTGAAAATGTGGAATTTTTCAACATATATTCGTTGCTTCATGTTGATGTTATTGAACTCATTATGCCATTATTCATTATGTAGATTCTAGTTATCAGGTCTAAAAAGTTAAAGAACCAATGGTTCTTAATTTACTTTGAGAGTCAATCATTCGTAACAATGATCTTGAAATTCTTATCCTTAAGGTGAGTTATCCACTACAGTTTTAAATTTAATGTTGTTTAAGATATCTATAGAATCAAACTCTTAACACCTTTTTCTCTGTGCATCGAAACGAACAGTTTCCATTGTTCCCACTTGTAATCATGAATGACTTGGAAAGTTAGTAGGAATCATTGTTTCTTCTACCAAATGTAGGAATCCTAATCTGATTTGTAACTTTTTATAATTTGATTGAATAATGTTTAGTGACATCCTTGTTAGGATTTTTCCCTTCACTCCAATCTTATCCTTGTCTAATTAAAGATGTATGTGGATCCCAAGCTTTGTGTTAATTTTTCCCAAGAAGATCTTCTCTTAATTTCTGCGAACAAAATTTAAGGTTATCATCCTGCCTTTTATTGTTACTAGATTCCATGAAGGGCTTGAACTCTATGCCTTGTCTTCTTGACAGTGAGGTCTCTTCTTGACAACGAGGTCTATTATAGATTTCTTATCTTCTTCAAAATGATTTGAGGTTTTATGACTTTGATATACTTTTCTATCTTTATTTGTCAATCCTTTGTATTTTATTTTTTCCATATTTTTAATGTTAACTTCCCTCATTTACCAACTGCTATTTGAGGAGTCTGGATACACGAAGTGACCAATTTACTTGTATTTTAGATATATTCTTTCTAACTTCTTGACTTTGTAGATGATTCCATGTACTTATTAGGATGTAAGGAATCACAAATTTTATTTCACCTTCTAAATTTACTGGATAGGTTATCCTCAAAACATGACCTTAAAGATGGAGTAAGCAAAACCTTATGATCCTCATGAATCCAACTATTCACTTTATTTGTGATAGAGGAGTCATGTGAAGTATTGACTACACCTAGTGATTTTTGATGATCATTACTTATTTTTACCTCTTCTAGAGCTTCATATTTTGTAACTAAACCTTCTTTTGATGTTACCACTTCCAATGCCTCCAATTTATGTGGGAATCCTGATGCAACTATTGTATTGCAATTATTCACCTTGTGATCCTTAAGGTGTTTTTTTCTTTGGTTCCCCTTCTTAGGTATAAATGATGAATTATTTTATCCTTAGGTCGGTACTTCCCCTATAAGTCAATTTAGTCCTCTAAAGATATAGCTTGTGTTGGATATTGTTGCATATATGTGCTGACACTAATGTTTTATCATTGATGTCAACATATTCTACTGTTGATGATAGTGTTCATGGTATGTTGAGTAAGAAGATTATTTTGGTATAGATACTGTATTGTAGATCAGGTGTTGCAAAAGTAAAGATGGTTTCAGTGATGTCTGTATTTGATCAATTTTAACTTATAGAGGTTTGCATATTGATTTGAGTTAGCTATGAATGATTTATCATAGACTGGTATTTTGGTTGTTTAGGAAGAGACAATGTTATGGTTCTTGGATTAGTGTGGATTATTGGTTTCTAACCTGGTGGTGAGTTTAGGACATGGATGTGTGTCCTCAACTTGAGTGGTTTGTGATTTGGGTGCTAACAAGTTATTGTTCTTTAATGATAGAGGTTGTTGTTTGGTATTTCTTATGAACTAATGCAAAGATAGTTATGAATTCTGAGATAGAGTTGTTCTTGTTTCCGTCATGGCATTTCATGTTGCTTGATGATGTTTCTAGATTGTGTCCTCTTCATGTTTCTAGATTGCATTGGGTCATGTGATCAGATTTGGTGATTTTTCATGTTACGTGTTGCTGTTATTATTGTTCTTGGCCGACTTGATGATGTAGTTTGTTATGAAGGACTATGGAATGATTTATAGATTTGGAGCATGTTCAAGGAATTTTTTATTGATCATTTATATGTCTTATCTAACATTCAATGGATCACATTGTTTATTGAGCTCTAACAAATTAATATTTTGTATTTAGGTCCCTGGCTGACCTAGTTATAGTAAATTTGATGAAATATATAGAAGATTTAATCATTTTATAAATGTGAATGTGTGTGTGGTATGGAAGAGTGAATACAAAGAGGTATGAGTGGAATTTGTAATTGAGGAATAGATTTGATGTGCTTCATTCAAATCGTATTCGTTTAACAAAGACACTATTTGTCAGCTCATGAGTTGTGGACTGTTGTCCATTATGAATTATAATAAGAGATTGCTGTAAGGTAGTGAGACTTATTTTGGGTTGAAGCCCTTGTTGTATTTGAGTAATGAGCTATAGGTAGTGTTCTTGAATACATATTCATCCCCATTGTAATAATCCTAATATGGTATAATGCTTTTAACATAGTACATTCATCTTGTTAGTTTGATCCCCACTGTGGTTTTTCCCTTAACCAGGTTTGCACATCAAAAATCTTGGTGTTATGTGTTGATTAATGTGTTGTGATCTTACATTCATGTTTATCATTCATATCTGAGATCAAGTTTAAAAGTTGGATAAAGATTTGGAATTTTAGGACACAACTAATTCACCCCCCCTCTTAGTTGTGTGTGCTTCCTTGATTCTAACAATTGGTATCAAAGCTAAGTCATCTTTTGGAAGCTTGGTCACTTAAGGAGATTTAAAATGGAAATATTTAAGGAGAGTAAGAGATTTGAAGGTACTAATTATGCAATATGTAAGGGTCAGATGATTACACATCTAAGATGCATCAACGAAGAATATTTGGAAGTCACAAAGAAGTCTTAAATCCCTCCTACTGATCTTTCTACTGTGACTCCTGATGAGAAGAAGCAATTTGAGTACAACTTGAGAGAAAAATAAGATTTTTTGAGCACCTTGTCAGATGTAGAGTATACAAATGTCATGGAATTAGAGACTGCACATCAGATATGGACAAAGCTAGAGACCTTAAATGAAGGAGATGCATGTGTAAATAAAACTAAGTTGCAAATTTTTAAAGGGAAATATAAAGCGTTGAAGATGAGCGAAGCTGAGAACATTCCTTCCTATGTAAAAAAGGTTACCAAAATTATTTGTGGAATCAGATGTGCTGGTGGAATATTGGAGGAAGAAGAATTTTTTTCTAAAATCCTAAGATCCTTGCATTCTTACAATAAAAAAGTTTTTTCTATTGAAGAAATCAGAACTGTGGTACCTGTGAAAAGAGACACGTTGATTGGTAAGTTATTTTCTTTTGAAATGAGAGAATTTGGAGATAGTCTTCCTAAATTTCAATATGCATTTAAAGCTACTATTTCTAAGGATAATAAAATAGCAAAAGGTTACCGAACTTGTTTGTGGAACTAGATGTGCTGGTGGAACATTGGAGGAAGAAGAAATTGTTTCTAAAATCCTAATATCCTTGCCTCCTTACAATCACAAATTTTATGCTATCAAAGAAATCAGAACCATGGTACCTATGACAAGAGACACATTGATTGGTAAGTTATTTTCTTTTGAGATGAGAGAATTTGGAGATAGTCTTCCTAAATTTGAATCTACATTTAAAGCTACTATTTCTAAGGATAATAAAATATATGACTTTGGATAAAGTCCATCTAAGTATGTACCCAAATATGCTCAGGAATGGAAAGAAATTGAGGAAGAAGAAAGAAATCTTGAAGAGATTGAAGCCCTAATTGCAAAGAGACTATCTAAGGAATCTGGTAAGTATCAAGGAAATTTACCTTTGAAATATTTTTCATGCAATAAAATTGGTCACATTGGTTCAAGATGTCTGGATAAAGAACCTATGTACAAGCATAAGAAATTCAAGTCCAAATATTAGGAGTGTTATTATGCTCCTAATGAAGGTGTAACTGATGATGAATCCGAGAAGAGTGAAGATGATATTATGTTTATTGCTATAAAATATGAGAATCCTAGCTTCTTGAATGGAGAAAAAGCCTTGGTTTCACATGTGGATAAAAATGAAAAATGAGTTATTGATAGTGGTTGTTCACAACACATGACCAAAGATAAAACAAAATTTGTGAAGTTGGAGAAGTATGATGGTGGTGTTACCAGAGTAGGTGATGACACTCAGGTGTTTTTGATTAAGGTAAAAATAGGTTTTGAAAGGAACCCAAAACCTTTTACAATAGGATATTAAAGATAGTCAATGAGAACCCTTGCAAACATGATATGCCTGCTAAAAACAAAAGAGCAGGACCCAAACAAACAACCCAAAACTTGAAGAAACAAAAAACTAGACTAAAATGCACAGATCCTAGCAAAACTACCAGCAAAAAACCAGCAGACCATCCAGCGCAGCTCCTAGCTTATTGCATTTTTTCATAGGCTTCCTCAGCCTCTTTCTACATGTTTCCCATCAATTCAATAGACTCCTTCAACTTTATCATCTCATTAGGGATCTCATGAACTTTTCTTTTGACTCCTCTGTGAGTTCTAGAACTCGGGCCCCCACTCATAATATCACCCTCCACCATGAAAGAGGTTCTTTCCAGCAGACTCATTTCTAGGTAGGCATATAAAGCTTTGAGGTTTTGGATAGAAACTTTCAACCCTTCATTACTATGTTTCATAATGATATTTATCATGTGCCCATTATGACTAATCTGGGCTTTCATCTCATTGAGCTTATCTTCAATAATTTCATTGACCCTAACTGTAAGGTCATCATCTTTATTTTTGTTGTTTACCTTAATCTTCACCTTGTTCTCCATTTCTGCCATTCTGGTGTTGATAGGCTCCATAGCTTCTTGCATGTTCCTGAGGTGTTGTTTCATCGTATTCATTTCCTCCCCGATCCACTTATCCATGTTAGCCCCATAATCCTCTGTACTTTTTGGGATTCTGTCATCGGCCTGAAAACCCACCATTTTGTAGTTAGAGTCAAGTTTTTGTTTTTTCTTCTTCTTACCTTCTTTCCTAAGGCTTCTATTCTCCTCCATTTTAGTTACCTTTTTCTCCTCCTCTTTTTCTTTTTCATCCTCTCCATCTTCGTTCTCTCTGTTTTCATCTTCCTCATTCTACTTGAGGTAGTCTGCTTCCTTCTCCCTGTTCTCATCTTCCTCATATAGGTTAATGTCATCTGCTTCTATATTA
The DNA here is from genome assembly GCA_018584345.1 of Thuja plicata. Classification (NCBI taxonomy): domain Eukaryota; kingdom Viridiplantae; phylum Streptophyta; class Pinopsida; order Cupressales; family Cupressaceae; genus Thuja; species Thuja plicata. The sequence goes on along the minus strand of MU227881.1, from coordinate 2,859,544 downwards.
TCATCCTCTTTATTGGAGACCTCATCATCTTTAGCCTAGTTCATATTGGGATTTCCCGAGTCAACCTCATCTGTCTCTACCTCTTCCATTTTTTCCTCATCCTGGGTTTTATCCTCTTCGTTGCTCTGGGTATTTAGGCTGACCTCTGTCTCTTCCTTAGTAATCTCCTTTTTCTTGATCTTTCTATGATCCCTCTTCTTATTTTTCACTTTCTTAATAACCCTATTCATATTTCTGAACTTCCCTTTGACCCTTTTAGAGATTGGGTCTGAGACTTGATTTTTCACATAATCAGAAATAAGCAATATAAGACCTTCATGCAGAATAGGGTTCGAAGCTTTTTTATCATGTTGAATAATACTATTATTTAGAGAGCTAAGAAAATAGTAGGGGAAAGAAATAAAATTCTGGTGCCTGAAATGATTCATAAGGATATGTTATGATAAGAGGTAGAGGTTCTATTTCTCTTGATGGTAAAAATAACAGTGATAATGTTCTCTATGTTGAAGGTTTTAAGTATAATATTTTGAGTGTTGGAAAGCTAGTTGATAAAGGTTACAACTTACAATTCAAGGATGGAATGTGCAAAATTATTGGAAGCTCTATAATTGAGATTTCTACAGGGAGAAAGAATACATGTATATGTATTTCATTTGAACAATTTGTAGAATAGATGTCCAATTACTATGATTGATGACAGTTGGTTGTGACACAAGAGGTTTTGTCATGTAAACTTTGATAACATTGTGAAGATAATAACTACAAGAGAAATAAGACATCTACCTAAATTTTTGAGGCCTGCTGATGCAATGTGTAAGGAATGTGTCAATTTGTTAAGCTGACCAAATATACTTTCAAGAGAAAGAACTATTCTTCAAGTGGGTTTCTATATTTGATTCATACTGACTTGTGTGGCCCTGTAAGAACTAGAAGATAATATGGGGACAAGTATTTCATTTTATTTATTGATGATTACTCTAGAATAATGTGGGTTACATTTTTGAAAGAGAAATCTGAGGCCTTTGATAAATTCAAGATTTTAAAAGCTATGGTTGAGATTGAGACAGGTCTGAAGTTGAAATATTTGAGATCGGGAAGAGTTGGATAGTTTACATCTATTGAGGTTAACATATTTTATGAAGAGCATGTAATAAAGAGGAAAATTTCCCCGTGAATCCCACAAAAAAATGGTATTGTAGGGAGAAGAAATATAACTATCTTTGACACTGCACTAAATATGATGATTGAAGGAGATATACCACAAATGTTTTGGAGAGAAGTAGTTAACACTGCAGTTTATACATTGAACCAAGATTGAATCAAGAAAGGCACAGGTAAGACACCTATTGAAATTTGGTATGGTCATGTTCCTACAGTGAAATACTTTAGAATTTTTGGAAGCAAATGTTATATCAGAAGAGATGAAGATTTAGGGAAATTTGATCCTAGATGTGATGAAGGTATCTTTCTTGGTTATTCTACAAAAATAAAAACATATAAATGTTATAAAAAAAGGTTGAGAAAGATAATTGAAAGTGCAAATGTAAAAGTGAATGAAAGTTATCAGAAAAAACCAGATCTTTCCGATATGAATCAAATGATGAAGAAGATAATCAAGCAATGGAAGCGCAAAATAAAAATCAGTATACTTTGGTAGAATAGGATGAAGAATTTGCAAATGAATAAGAGATGGAAAAAAGAGTATGCTACTAATGTATATCCAAATACTCCAAGGTATGTAAAGTTAAATAATTTGGAAAAATAGATTATTGGTGATAGGAATCAAGGTGTTTAGACTAGACAAGTAATTGCTAGAAATGAAATTTGTTTGATTTCTAAGATTGAACCTAAGGATATTGATGAATCATGCAAAAATTAAAGTTGGGTTAAAGCTATGGAAGAAGAGTTGGAAAGAATTGAAAAAAATAATACATGGATCCTTGTTCCTAGACCTAAGAACAAAAATGTGATCGGTACTAAATAGGTAATCATAAATAAATTGAATGAAGAAGGTGAAGTGGTTTGGAACAAAGCCATACTTGTTTGCAAGGGATACTCATAGATGAAAGGTATTCATTTTGAGGAGACTTTTGCTCCTATTTCTAGAATTGAAGTTGTTATTATGTTTCTTGCATATGCTACTTAAAAATATTTTAAGGTATATCAGATGGATGTTAAGTCTGCATTTTTGAATAGAGAATTACAAGAGGAAGTCTATATTAAGCATCTTGATGGATTTCCTTTGACTGATGAAGATGACATGGTTTTTCAATTGAAGAAATAATTATATAGATTGAAACAAGCACCTAGAGTTTGGTATGCAAGGTTGGATAAGTACTTATTGAGACTTGGTTTTAGTAAAGGTATTGCTAATAGAAACTTATACTTAAAAGTTGATCATTATAATATTTTGATTATTGAAATATTTTTCGAATGATATTATTTTTGGTGGCAATGAAAAGTTGAGTAAAGAATTTTCTGATGAGATATAGAAAGAGTTTGAGATGTCCATGATAGGTGAGATGCAATTTTTTCTTGCTCTACAAATTATACAATTTGGTAAAGGTATTTTCATATCTTAGTCCAAGTATGTGAAAGAATTGCTGAAGAAATTTGGTATGATGATTCAAAACCTGTTGGTATTCCTATGGTTACTGGTTGAAAATTGAAAAAGGATGATGATTCACCTAAAGAAAATCAAACAAGATACATATCAATGATCGATGGCTTATTATACTTGACAAAACCAAACTTGATAATGTGAATATTGTTTGCATTGTTGCAAGATTTCAAGTAGAACCGAAGGAATCACATGTTGTTACTGTTAAAAGGGTATTCAAATATTTGAAAGAAAAAATTGATTATGGATTATGGTATGGTAAGGATGATGATTTTACATTGAGTTATTTTACTGATGTAGATTGGACAAGTAATCTGGATGACATGAAGAGTATAAGTGGTGGAGCATTCTTTTTGGAAAAAAGGTTAGTTTCATGGGCAAGTAAAAATAAAAAAATGTATTTCACAATCTACTACTGAAGCTGAATATGTTATTGCTACTGTTAATTGTACATAATTGATACAGATGAAGAAAATGTTGAAAGATATCAGAGTAAGTTTTGATAAGCCATTTTCTCTCTATTGTGACAATTCAAGTGCTATCAATATTTCTATGAATCCTATGTTACATTCAAAGACAAAGTATATATCTATAAAATATCATTTCTTGAGATACAAGGTTAGTGAAGAAGCCATATTGGAGTATGTATATACAAAAGAGAAGATTAAAGATATCTTCACGAAGCCCTTGACAAAAGATACTTTTGAGTATCTCCAAGGTAAGCTTGGGGTAATTTCCCCTTCTGATCAGAGCTATAGATGAATTGTTTTGCATCAGTCTAGTGTACTCATAGAGATCATTATTATTTTGGATTGATATTTTGGTGGCTACTATTCATGGGGATTAGGCTACTTGGTGAGTCAGATATTCAGATTTGTGAGAGAGATGTTTGTTCAAATTTTTGGCTTTTATGACTTAGTGCATTTATCTGCCTTTTCCATTGATGTTAAAGGGGGAGAGAGAGTTATGTGAAAAAAGTATGAGACTAAGAGGGAGAGATTGTTCTCAGTTGAAGAAGATTTGTTAGAGAGACTTTTAAAGATATAATGTGGATATTTTTGGTATGGTTTCTTTGTGCATTAATTTGATTTTTACATCATATGTTGTCATCAATGCCAAAGGGGGGATATTTTTGAATATTATTTCATACATGTGATGAAATTAATTTTTTTTCATTGATGTCAACATATTCCTACTATTGATGGCAGTGTTCCTAGTATGCTCAGTTGGAAGATTATTTTGGTACAACTACTATATTGAAGATCAGATGTTGCTAAGATACATATGGTTTTAGTGATGTCTTTAGTTGATCTTTGTCAACTTAAAGAGGTTATCATGATTATTTGAGGGAGATATGAATGATTTATCATAGACTGGTATTTTGGTTGTTCAGGAAAATACAATATTGCAGTTCTTTAATGACAAAGGTTGCTATTTGGCATTCTCAATGAATAGTGCAGAGATAGTTATGAATTTTGAGATAGAGTTTTTCTTGTTGTTGTCATGGAATTTCATGTTTCTTGCTGATGTTTCTAAATCATGTCCTATTTGTGTTACTAGATCACATTGGGTTATGTGATCAGATTTAGTGATTTTTCATGTTACGTGTTGTTATTATTGTTCTTGATCAACTTGATGGTGTAGCGTGTTGTGAAGGATTGTGGCATGATTTGTGGATTTGGAGCATGTTTAAGGATGTTTTTATTGGTCATTTCTATGTCTTAGCTAACATTTAATGAATCACTTGTGTACTGATCTCTAATAAATTAATAATTTTTAATTAGGTCCCTAGATGATCTAGTTGAAGTAAAATTGAAGAAATATATAAAATATGTAATCATTTTGTAAATGCGGATGTGTGTGTGGTATAGAAGAGTGAATGAAAATAGGTATGAGTGGAATTTGCAATTGAGGAAAAGATTTGATGTACTTCATTGGAAGTGCATTGGCTTAAAAAAGATTCTATCTGTTAGTTTGTGAATTGTGGACTATTATCCATTATGAATTGTAATAAGAGATTGTTGTAAGGTTGCGAGCCTTCTTTTGGGTTGAAGCCCTTGTTCTATTTGAGTAGTAATATCTAGGCAATGTGCTTGAAAGCATGTGCTTTCCCATTTTAAGACTACTAACATGGTATATTTTTTTAATAGAGTACATTCATCTTGTGGGTTTGATCCCCACCACAATTTTTATCTTAATTAGATTTCCATGTTAAACATTTTGGTGTTATGTGTTGATTAATGCGTTGTGATATTGCATTCATGTTTATCATTCAGATCTAAAATTAAGTTTAAAAGTTGGATAAAGATTTGGAATTTTGAGACATAATTGATTCACTCCCCCTCTTAGTTGTGTGTTCTTACTTGATTCTAACATCTTGTTGAAGATTTCTATTTAACCAATATAGTCACCATTGGTCATGTAGATTGACTAAATTATGTTTATTTCTCTCTTGTTGTTCTTCCTTTGGAAGAAAAGTAGGGACCATTGGTCTAATTTAGGGATACGATGATTTGAATATTCACAATTGCCTCCTTTTCCTTGTTTGATATGATCATTATTTATCATAGTTTGTGTAAATAATCCCAATAGTTGAGCCAATATTTCATGAGTGTCTCTTTGTTATTTGATGATTTGATTCATGTGATTATTAAGTCTTTAACTTTCTCCCATTTTTGAACCTCTTTGTTACACTAGTTCCTCAATTGTTTCCATTTTCATTAATCTAAAATATGTTCCCCATTGGTTGGTAGGTTTGTTATCTCTGATACCAATTGTAATGTCCCCCCCTTTATTTTTTCTAAATTCCTAGACACTAAGAGTCTTATTCCACACTCGTTTACTTACTATGTCAATTAATGGTTTATTAAGAAAGTAATAGAAGATAACTTTTGATATCTGATCAGTTTAGTAATTCTAGCGAGTAATGAGACTTAAGTTTGAAAAAGGATTTCTATATAACTTGTATTTTAACTTGTCTAATCTTGATATTTATTATATGCAGATTTTGAAGACAATATATATATATATATATATATATATATATATATATATATATAGACACAAATGTTGGGAATATGGCTTTACCGATTGTGCAAACTATCAACATATTCTCATGCTAATGTTGTTCCTGATAAAGCAATAAATATATGCAAGAGTTGATGTAACTCTTATTGTGATTTGGTTGTTGTCTCTAATATTGAATTATATACATGTAAAAATGATACCAGCTATGTCTGATGTAATGATAATTATATACACAATAGATGTTGTTTTTGTGTATGATTTATATATTGGCTATGTCTGATGTAACAATAAAAGTATGCACTGGGGGATGTCGTTTATGAATATAAATTTATATTATTGCACCAAGATTTTTGAAATGTAATACACTCTTACTAGAGAAATCCTTAAAGGATAAGAAACAACTATGAAATTCTCCAAATGATTTCCATTTGGTTAAGTGTTGAGAGTTTTCTTTTATACTTCTATCTTTCTAAAGTAACACCTCTTAGATAAGGCATGTCTTCTTATTATAAGTACACCTTTTCATAACCACCCGATTAGTCTTCTATTATGTTTTTTTGTCTAATTAGTCATATATCTTAATTGTGTTGGAAATAATGGAAAGTATGTACTGAGAGGGGAGGGGTGAATCAGTACCTTAAAAATTTAATCTCTTTTAACCTTTAGTAATCCTTGTATTACAAACCATTGATGCTATTCTATCTTATGCATGTAATATAAAATCATAAACTTATTTGCATGTAAAAATTCATAGAAACATTCATGAAATGTAAGTACACATGACACAAGAATTGGTAATGTATAAAACCCCTATTAGAAGGTAAAAATTGCGGTGGGGATGAAACCCACAAAACTTCACTATCTGCAAAATGGAAGGGGCTGGTTAAGGATACAAGTTTGATCACTTCTGATGATCTTACCTTGTTAGGAGTAACATTTTAGACTGGTTAGGTCTACTCTATTAAGATATTTAGTAGCACTATTAAGTGTGCACTCGGTTAAGAGATTTACAAAAGGATTTTTAAATCCACCTTTTCAAAGGATTTCTTCTATTTGCTACACTTGTTAGAATGTAGTCAAAAATACATAATGAACTGACAGTGTGCAATCTTGAATTGTTGAATACAGATCCTTTAAGCTCACAATGTATGAGTATCACCTATAGTGATTGATTAATACCTCTATTTTTCTTGGTAGCCTTGAATCTTGTTCTTCATAACTGATTTCATCTTTTGATGTCCTTCTACATAAAACTCTCTGTCTGATCCATAGATGTCTATTATGGCTACAATCATCAATTTCTTGATTGATTATACATCTATTTATACAATTTATTGACCTATCTAGGTTTCACACTTTACAATGAAAACTCTATGATCAAAGGTTTACAACTTGACCTTGATCTCCTAGTTTTCTTATTTACAATTAGTTAGACTGATTAAAACAATTACATATGCTTACTTGTTCCTCAAGAAATGGTTTTAAAGATAAGCTTTAAAGAAAATTATAAAACTTAAGTGTTTTATCTAACGTGTAAGTTAGATCCACAATTCTCAGAATATAACTGTCTCTCGATAGACTAGTGCTCAAGTTTCTCTATAGTCTTTGCTTGGTGAAGTCTCTGTAGACATTCTGCTCTTGGGTTCCTCTATGAACGATGTTGTCAGTTTACTTTGTAAACTGACTGTCGGGTTACTCTTCAAATTTCTGTCGGGTTACTCCTTTGAAATTTGTTCTCAGTTTACTCTATACCCTATCTTGTTAGTTTGCAGTGTAGACTTGTTTGTCAAGTGATAGTGCAATTTTTGGTTATCACTGTGCATTGCTTTGTCAGGTTACACTGTGGACCTGTCTGTTAGGTTGCACTATAACTCATCTTTCAGTGACCTTGTTACCAATGGTGTCAAAACTATTTCCTTTGCATACTAATGACAATATATGATCATGTATCTCCCCCTTTGGCATTAGTATTAAAAACTGATATGTGCAAAGTTGAAATGTTTAGTATATACATCAAAATTTTTACCTTGTCAGTATGACTCCCCCTATGTGTATGCCTCGGTATAGTATATGTACATGTTACATTTTCCTTTATACATATATATAATCTTCTATCATTTTCCCCCTTTCACCTTATCATTCCCCTTTTCATATCAATTCCCTTTTTTATTCATTTCCTCCTTTTTTTGAAATAATGACAAAGGTGTCATACTTACAATTTGTCAAAAATGTGGGAATGAGATTTTGGATGCCCTCCATTTTCTTCTCCCATTTCTCTTTGAGGTTCTGAAGGGTCATGATCTCCAAGGTCATTCTAGCGTGCATATCATATATGCTCTTTGTAACAGACATCTCTTGGGTGACAATCATTATTCTTGCCGAAGTCATATGTTGTTGCAATAATGTGAGATTGGGTAGTAGTAGAGCTAAAGCTCGGTTACCTCATCTTGGAGTTTGGATTCTACCTCTTGAATCTCATGTCTCAACCTTTTATATTTTACAAGAAACTCATTATGCAATTTGAATGCATTGTCATCGGTTTTGAGACCTTGTGCACTTGCCTTAAGATCATCATCAATTTGGGCCAACTTGTCACTATGCTCCTTAGTGAAAGTTTCTAATGTGCACAAATTCTGAATTAAGTTTACTACTTCTGATATTATTGGTTCTATATTAGTAACTAATTCAGAAAGTATTACCTTCTATTCTGCCACTTCGTGTCTGATTTTCTCAGTTATCTTGTATAGACACTTCTGCTCAGCACATTATTCAATTGCCTTGTATGCATCTACATTATGTGATGTGATGGCGTTGATAAGAACTACTAATTGATCAGGGATTGGAGCATTTTGATCAATGTTTGTGTTAGGAACAATCTGTATTATTATGTCCCTTGTTGTTTGTAGCACTTGGGAGTCCTTGTGCTCCTTCTTGAGCTTATCTTGAATAACTTTCCACTAACATAACTCTCCATACTTGATGAGAGATTCATAATCCAGTGTAGATGGATCACATTTTGGTATCTCTATAATCTTATCAAGTGTTAACCGTGCTTTGTTATTTTTGTTCTTCTTCTTCTTCTTTGAGATGGCATTGGAAGTCGGGGAATATAGAACCATAGAAAGTTCTTTCTCTGGTTCTTTCTCCTTTGGTTCTTGCATAGGAGGTGTGTTGCCTATTGTGTGCTACTCTTGTTTGACCTATTGGTTGGTAGTGGACATATCCTCATCAACCTTTTCTATGCCTGCAGCATTATCACCTTCGGTGTTCTTCTCAGTGGCATCATTTAATTTCTCCTCTCCTCTTGGTGCTATTTTTTCATCATTTGTTCTTTTCTTCTCCTCGTCACCCTTGTCCTCGAGTATGCTTTCATCTTTGGGCTCTTTTGCTTTATCTATCTATTTTCCTTGGTCACCTTTTGTATCCATCGGTGTATGTGCATTAGGTGTAGGTGTCTCCTCCTTTTCATTTGTGATGATATTGATAGCTTGTATTAACAATGGCATGCCACCTGGTACATTCATCTATGCTACATCTATGGTGTCTGCTTCTTGTTCCTTTTGTTTCTCCTGCTTGGTGACAAGAGTTATATCTTCATCATTTCTGGGTTCATTGTTAGAGGCAATAAATGTTATTGTTGGAGATTTGCCTTTGTGCAAATAGTTGACTGTGATGACATGTAACTAATTGAATATTTTAAGATATTACGTTGATGATCATGCAAGGCATTAAATCAATTAATGTATTGTATTGTCACTGATGTCAACTTGATATAATCTGTATGGTCATGGAAATACTGCCAAAGACTTCAAAGAATCGATGAATCAAAGGCTATGCTATCAGTAATTCATATAATTCAAGTATTCACCAAGTGACTGCATACACCGATGGAGTGCACATCAATGGTCAAAGTAAAAGACCAAAGTCACAGTGTTACTAGACAAGAAAATGCACAACATTACCGATGAGAAAAGTTAGAAGTTTTTCCTGATGAGAAAAGCACAGTGTAACCTGACAAACAAAATTATAGTGTTGCCCGACGGATGAAGATTCCAAAGACAACTGAAGTCACACTGACAGAACAACCAGTTATCATTGATGACTAACTGAAGTGTTGACCGACAGAATAGAGAGTTCATAAAATGACAAAATGCTTAGCTGTCAAGAGCTATTTATAGAGTTAACTAATACCTATCATTGTTTTAATCATTCAGATAAAGCCGGAGATAAGTAAGTGATTTAAAGCTTCTTTGTCCAGTTGTAAAGAAGACCTCTATGAGATCAGACTAGAGATTTTCTTTAAATCTATTGGCAAATATTGTTGAACATGCCAAAGATCAAGAAAGCCAAGAAAAGGTGAAATCATATCTATAAAGAGACAAACTCAATTCATTACAAATTGTGGGGTGAACAAGAGAGAAGAGGGAAGATGCAAAAGAAAATGTGAAGGAGAAGAGAGTTTTCATTCAGTGCTAATCAACAAGCTAAAGAAAGAGCTAGATTCTGCAGACACCGAAGAACAGTGAGACAACATCACAGAGTAGAATAGTGTGGAGCAAAGGTATAAGTTATTATATTGATAAAAAAGGTAATGGACTTACAATAGATCTAAAAATCTGCAATTGAGTTGTATGTATGAATAGATCATTAATATTTTAGTTTAACCATTGAAGCATCAAGTCTCTTAACCAAGATGGACTTAAAAGTCTTTTACAATTGAGATACATCCCAAGGAGTATCAAAAATTTTGATCATGAAAGTAGCATTGGATATGCCCGATACCTATTGACAGGCCAAGTGAGTTTTTGATCAAGGATGGTAGCATTAGATGCCATATACTAGGTGAAAAACTATCTTTTAAATCCTCTAAGAAGGTCACACCAAATAGTGTGTTTGTAACCTTTAACAAGGTTGGATCTTAACAGGGCTCACTTCAGAAGAGTGAAAATTTGGGGTACCGGTCCCAGTGGTTTTTCCCTTAACAAGGTTTCCACATTAAAAATCCATGTGTCATGTGTTTATGTTTCATTTCTTTATAGCTTTACATTTCACATATGCAATTCTAGATTGATCGGTATACTCTATTTATTTATTGTGTTTCAATAAATAAATGACTGCTTATCAGTAAAAACACAGAAGAAGGTTTAACAAAGCACTCCAACAAGTAGTAAATTGTTATAATTATTTCAAGGCATTCATCTTATAGGATAGAAGATAACTAGAGGCATAATTTGTGGTTTAAGTTTTAAGGGTTGATTTAAGGATTGATTTTTAAGGCCACTGATTCACCCCCCCTCTCAGTTATTACTAAAAATTGGTATCAGAGCTTGTGTGCTTAGAAGGAAGGTTTCAAGACCTAAGCTAAATATCACAAGATGAATACATGAGATGTGCCCAAGTTGAACAAAGATAATTTTTCTTCATGAAAGAGTAGAATAAGACTCCACTTATCAGGTATTTTTAATGATGTTATTTAGTACTTAGATACTGAATATGTGTTTCCCACAGGTGCACCAATAGTTGAACAAGTGAGAGAGAAGCATGAGCACAATTGAATGATAATAGAGTTTGCTTCCTCACTCTCTGATGCTGAATTTGAAGATGTCAAAACCTACAAAATTGCAAAGTAGATGTGGGATAAATTGATGCTTGTATAGAGTGGTGACAAAATTTTTTTGAGAGCCAAGGCAGAAAGCCTTAGAGGAAAGTTTGATGATCTCAAAATGAAAGAAGGTGAAAACATCACCTAGTAAAACACAAGACTCAAAGAAGTAGTCAATGCTATTTGAGGAGTTGGAGGTGTACTAGATGAATATATAGTGGTAAGTAAAATTCTAAGAACCTTACTGCCTACTTATGCTATTAGAGTATCAGCCATTCAAGAAATGAGAGTAGTAGCTAATAATAAAGTTACTCTAGAATGTTTTATTGGAAGACTAATTTCATTTGAAATGAATAACTTTCATAATAGTGTCTTACCTAACATAGAGTCTGCATTCAAAACTTCTATGAGAATAAGTAAATCAAGTCATAGAAACACTATGAGAAAAGATAGTGATAGTGAAAGTGAAGAAGAAGAAATTGATGAAATTGAAGCACTTATGGCTAGAAAAATGTAGAGAGGCAAAGGTAAATACAAAGGTAAATTACCACTTGTTTGTTTTAATTATAAAGAGATTGGACACTTTGTTGCAAGATGTCCTAACAAAAGAGAAGATGACAAAAGTAATGCCAGATCATTTGAGAAGAAATCTAATAGAGGTGATTACAGAAGCTACCAAAAATTAGAAAGAAGCGATACCTGAGACTACAATGACAAAGGAAAGAAAGCTAGTTACCTAGATAAATGCCAAGATGAAGATACTGACACTGAATTTGATGAAAACATCAAGATGGTGTTTGTGGCAGTAAAGGATGATTTAGATGATGATGAGGAAAGGTATGTAGAAACTGCATTCATATCTAAGGTTAGTAAAAATGATGTTTGGATCATAAATAGTGGTTCTAGTCACCATATGACTGGTGACAAACAAAAGTTTGAGACTTTTGAATACTATAATGGTGGTTCAATAAGATTGGGTAATGATACACCTTGTCTAGTTGAAGGTAGAGGAACTGTAATGTTGAAATAACTAGATAAAATGTGAAAATAATTATTGGGTAAATGGATTAAATTATAATCTATTGAGTGTTTCTCAATTGAATAATTCAGGTCACAGAGTAGCATTTGAAAATAAGAAGGCAAAGATCTTCAATCAATCAGGAAATGTGATTGGTACCGGTGAGCAGATAAAAGGTAAATTATTCTATCTAAATGATACTGACACCACTTGTTTGATTGATTCAAATGAAGACATATGGTTGTGGCACAAAATATTGTGTCATGTGAACTTTGAAAACATGATAAATATTAGAAAAAAGAGAAATGTCAAAGGCTTACCGACGATGACTAAGCTCAACAACATCATGTGTAAGAATTGTCAAAAAGGTAAGATGACTAAGTCTAGTTTCAAAAGAAAAAAATATACATCTGATGCCATTCTAGAATCAGTCCATACTAATTTATGTGGACCTATGAGGACAAAAAGATATTATGGAGATAGATATTTTATTCTCTTTGTTGATGATTTTTCTAGAGTGATGACAGTTATGTTTCTAAAGATAAATCTAAAGCATTCAAGATGTTTAAATGGTATAAGGAAATGGTTTAGAAGCAAAGTGGTAAGGAGTTAAAACGCTTAAGATCAGATAGAGGAGGGGAATTTATTTCAGATGAATCCACTAAATTTTGCAATGAGAATGAAATCAAAAGATAGGTCTCTGCACCGAGAACACCACATCAAAATGGAATTGCTGAAAGAAGGAACAAGTCCATAGTTGATTGTGCAAGGAAACTGATGATAGAGAAAGACATCACCCAAATCTTCTGGAGGGAAGCTGTCAGTACTACTATTTACACATTGAACAGAGTACAATTGAAGAAAGACACCAAGAAGACACCCTATGAGCTTAGGTATGGTTACACACCCAATGTAAGTTACTTCAAAATATTTGGTAGTCAACGTTATATCTTAAAAGATGATAGAAATGGAAAGCTTGATTGAAAAAGTGATGAAGGAATATTTCTAGGGTATTCCACCAAAAGCAAGGCTTATAAATGTCCAAATAAAGCCTCTAACAAAATTGTTGAAAGTGCAAATGTAAAGATAGATGAATTTGTAGAGAAGAATGAAAAGGAAAGCACTAAAGAACTAGAGGAATACATCAGGTTTGCAATAATGAGGAACCTGACACTCTACCTGACAAACAATGTAGAGCTCCCAAGAAATAGATCATTGCACCCAAGCATGAGGATGCAAATATCGATGATCATAATATTTCTCAAGATGATCCACCAAATGATGGAGAACATAATGAAGGACAAAATGATGATCAAGATGATAGACAAAGGATTGAACCTATACTTGCAAGATATGTCAGAAGGAATCATCCATAGGACCAGATCATAGGAGACAAGAAGGATGGTATGAGAACCAGAAGTAAGTCTCTAAACAAAAGATATCTTATTTATGATTATGAGCCCAAATATATCAATTTTGCACTTGATAATGATGAATGGATAAGTGCTATGAATGAAGAGATTGAGCAGATAGAGAAAAATAAGACATGGACACTTGTACCAAGACCAAATGATAAGAATGTCATCAGTAAAAAATGAATATTCAGGAATAAGCTAAATGAGAATGGAGAAGTCACCAAAAATAAAGCAAGACTAGTATGCAAGGGGTATGTACAAGAAGAAGGGATTGACTATGGAGAGAACTTTGCACCCATTGCTAATCTAGAAGGAGTGAGAATATTACTTTCTTATGCTGCATATAAAGGCTTCAAGGTATACCAAATGAATGTCAAGTCTGCATTCCTAAATGGAATACTTGAGGAAGAGGTATACATTGAGCAACCATAAGGGTTTGTTGATCCAGACAAGAGAAACATGGTATGTAGAGTACAAAAAGCCTTGTATGGATTGAAACAAGCACCCTGAGCATGGTATGAAAGAATTCATTCCTATCTCATAAGTATTGGATTTGTAAGGACTAGTGAAAACATTAATCATTATTTGAAGGAATATATTAATGCTAACATTTTGATTGCTGAAATATTTGTTGATTACATCATATTTGGAGGCAATGATATGCTATGCAAATCATTTGCTAATAAGATGAGAAAAGAATTTGAGACGTTTATGTTTGGAGAGATCAATTTCTTTCTTGGTTTGCAGATCATGCAATAAGATGAAGGTATTTTTATTACACAATCCAAATACATCAAGGAGGTATTGAAAATATTCAAGATGGAAGTATCCAAACCAGTTGGAACACCGATGGCAACTAGATGTAAGATGACAAAGGAAGACAAGTCATCAGAGGTAAATCAAACTTTGTAAAGATCTATCATTGGAAAACTCATGTATGTTGTACATACTAGACCAGATATTGCACATGTAGTAGGAATAGTTGCAAGATTTTCTGCTAATCCTAGGGAATCACATATGACTTCTGTGAAAAGAATCCTAAGATATCTGAAGAATATTGAGGAATATGGCTTATGGTATAGAAGAGAAGGCAAATTTGAACTTAAAGTTTTTACCGATGCTGATTGGGCTAGAAATATTGATGACTGGAAAAGCACAATTGAAGGAGCATTCTTTATGGGTGACAAAATTGTCAGATGGATCAACAAAAAGTAAGAATGCATCTCTCAGTCTACTGTAGAAGCAGAGTATAGTGCTACTGCTGCAAATTTCTCAAATATTGCATGGATCAAACAGTTACTAGAAGGTATGCATATGCAAATTATTGAACCAGTAATAATATATTGTGACAACACTAGTGCAATAAACATTTCCAAGAATCGAGTCATGCATGATAAAACAAAGCATATTGCCATCAAGTATCATTATTTGAGAGAACAAGTTCAGGCAAAGGAGGTGATACTTGAGTATGTGCAATCAAAGAAACAATTGGCTGATATATTCACCAAGCCACTACCCAAGGATGCATTTGAGTACTTGAGAAAGAGACTAGGGGTCAGACCCTTGTCTACTAGTCATTAAGATGACTAGAAGGCTGCATCAACCTAAAAACTATCATAATATCATTCATGTTGATGCAAGAAGAGAGATGGACTTCAAATATAAATCTATACACAACAAGGTATTTATCTACTCTAAGAAACAAAGTTATTACCGATGGATTGGGAAATTCAAGGAATATATTATGGATAGAAAGGATCCATTTGGCATTAATGTCAAAGGGAGAGAAATATCTCATTATTATATTAATAAAGGGAGAGATTGTATCCATTATCACCTTAGGGAGAGATCATATCCATCACACTATCCAAAGGGAGAGAAGAAATAAAAAAGGGAGAGTACATACAAAGGAAGAGAATTGCTGACAAGAAACATCAAAAGAAGAGAACATTCAAAGGGAGAGAATTTGACACAGAGACAGAACACATCACATTAGAGAAAAAAATTCTACATCCATCTAGTGAAGGGATTGAAGATAGACAGGAAGCTACAAGAACCAAATCAAAGCTATTTGCGCTTACCAAAAGCCAGACATTTGTAATAGTTACTTTAGGAAAGCTTGATGAAACTGTATATTTCATATTGTATTAGAAATAGTATAGTATAATAATGTAGTATGTTGGCATCAATGCCAAGGGGAGAGATTGATGACATGTAACTGATTGAATGTTTGAAGATATTAGGTTGATGATCATGCAAGGCATTAAATCAGTTAATGTATTGTATTGTCATTGATGTCAACTTGATATAATCTATATGGTCATGAAAATAATGCCAAAGACTTCAAAGAACTAATGAATCAAAGGTAATGGACTTATAATAGATTTGAAAATCTACAATTGGGTTGTATGTATGAATAGATGATTAGTGTTTTAGTTTAACCATTGAAGCATCAAGTCCCTTAACCGAGCAGGACTTAAAAGACTTTTACAATTGAGATAAATCCCAATGAGTATCAAAAAGTTTGATCATGAAAGTAGCATTGGATATGCCTGATACCTATTGACAGGCCAAGTGAGTGTTTGATCAAGGATGATAGAATTAGATGCTAGATACTAGGTGAAAAACTATCTTTTAAATCCTCTAACAAGGTCACACCTAACAATGTGTTTGTAACCTTTAACAAGGTTGGCTCTTAACAAGGCTCACTTTAAAAGAGTGAAAATTTGCGGTATTGGTCTCAGTGGATTTTCCCTTAACAGGGTTTCCATGTTAAAAATCCATGTGTCATGTGTTTATGTTTCATTTATTTATAGATTTACATTTCACATATGCAATTATGGATTGATCGGTATACTATGTTTATTTATCATGTTTCAGTAAATAAATGACTACTTGTCGGTAAACACACAGAAGAAGGTTTAACAAAGAAATATGACAAGCAGTAAATTGTTATAATTATTTCAAGGCATTCATCTTGTAGGACAAAAGATAAATAGAGGCATAATCTATGGTTATAAGTTTTAAGGGTTGATTTAAGGATTGATTTTTAAGGCCACTGATTCACCCCCCCTCTCAGTTATTACTAACAGAGTGTATATTTGTCATTGATGACAATATATAGTATAAAATAGTGTACTATATTCAATTTTTAGCATGGATATATTGAAGCCTTATGCAGTTGTTTTTATGTTTTAGACATAGTTATGATACCATGTTCATACACATAGTTTCAGATGTTCAGTTACAGTTGAGTTATGTTACTTTGTTTACCAGCCACTATTTCAGAGGATTGTTTTTAGAAAGCCGAAAGTAAATTTATTGATTCTTTAGTTGTGCCTATCTATGGGATATGCGTGTTCAGAATCATGTTTAGTTATGAGTCAAAGATAATTAACCAAAGGCGCTAATCATGTTTCATCTAAAGCATGATGTTTGGGTAATTTTGGTGAAGCTGACTGTGTGAAGTGATGCGTCTATTCATTTTGAGTTGCGTGGTTTTAATTATGTTGCATGCTTAGTTCATCTGACAAGAGAAGCATTGAAGGGATTCCTACAATTGACGTGATCATATCTTTTGGAGAAGATACATATAGCAGTTCATTTTGTGATCGCTAAGTGTGAATGATAAGAAAAGAAAAGAAAAAATAACATAGCAGAATGTTAGTTGTTTTGGGACAATAAAGCCATTTTATTCATCAGATAAATATCTATGTGAACAATTAGAGAGTGCATACAATTCAATGGAACTGATCAAGACAACAGGTCTACTCAAATAGTTAATTATCAGATATAGTGTATATCTATCTTACTAAAGGTTGTAGCCTTCATCATTTAACAGTGTGCTTTTGGAGAGTGTGTCCTCACCCCTAACAGGGTTATTTTGTAAAAGACTCCTAATAGGGTTTGACCCTTAACCAGGTCACTATACTTATTGCATTGTAAAGATCAACTGCTAACAGGGTTGTAAGATCTTCTAATAGGGATTATTATACTCAAGTACATTTCTTTGTGGGTGCTAATTCCCACCGGGGTTTTTACCTATTTTGGTTTCCCCATAACCAAAATTGTGGTGTTCTATTTTGTGTTATCTTATTGTGTATATGCTTAATAACATTCTGTACTTAATTGGAGAAAAGAACTAGCTGATAACTGATTCACCCCCCCTCTCAGTTATCCCTTGGGACTATTCCAATAGTTGGTATTAGAGCCAAGTTCCTTGGAGAGAAAGCCTAACAGCTTAAGGTAGATCAAATGGTGTACTTCAAGAAAGAGAGTCCTAAGTTTGATGGAGAGAATTATCTTGACTAGAAGAACAAAATGATAACACATTTCAGTGCATTGTTTTTGAAATCTATGAGGTTTCTACTGATGCAATTAATGTTCCTACCTTGAAAGACCTTGTAGAAGAAGACTCCACTAATAAACAAAAGGAAGTATTCACCCAAAATGCAATTGGCAAAGAAGCCCTAATCAGTGCCTTATCTGGTAGTGAATTTTTTGAGATCAAGAAGATAGACAAAGCATATTCAATATGGAAATACTTAGAACACATGTTTGAAGGAGACATCCAAGCCAAGAATGCACATAGAAAGACATGGAAGAAAAGATACAACAATTTAGAAATGCTACTTGAGGAAAACATTAGAGCTTACAATCAGAGGATTAATGAAGTAGTCTCAGGAATTAGGAACAATGGTGGAGAAATTTTAGAGGAAGATATAATGGAAAAATTGATGACTACATTGACATCATATTATGAAATCAAGATAAAAATCTTGGATGAAACCATGCAATTCTCAAAGGATTTCAAAAGAGAAACCTTGATCAGAAAAATATCAGCATTTGAGATATCAAGATTGAAGACAGAACCTAAAATTGAAATAACTTTCAAAGCCTCAGTCCATGGTAAGAAATCCTTGAGCATCTCTAGTAATATTGAGAAAGAAGAAGTTGATACAGAACTAGAAGAAATCATTGCTATGATTGATAAGAAAGAAAGGAAAGGTAAAGTAAAGGAAAATATGAAGGACAACTACCATTCAAATGTTTTTCATGCAACAAAGTTGGCCACTTTGCATCCAAGCGTCCTAAAAAAGTCAAAAAGTATAGATTAGATTACAAACCCAAATATACTAAGGAATTCTATAATGTGAAGATGGTGTGACTGATTATGATTTAGGAGAAGATTAAATTGGATTCATTGCAATTAAAGATAATGAAAAAATGATTGATAAAATAGAAATTGAAGATAAAAAGAAAGTACAAGAATTGGCTTTAGTTTCACAAACGGACATCAAAACAGACTGGATCATAGAAATTGGGTTTTCACATCACATGATAGGAGACAAAGATAAATTTGTACATCTAGATAAGTACAGAGGTGGCATGGTTAGCTCTGGAGATAACACTCCCAAACCTATCATAGGCAGAGGATCTATCACCTTAGATGGAAAGAAAAATATAGATGATGTTCTATATGTTGATGGTTTACATCATAACTTACTAAGTGTTGGACAATTTCTTGATAAAGGATATTAGTTGGAATTCAAAAACAATAGGTGCATCATTAATAACAAAGAAGGTGACATGATTGCATCAGGTTCAAAGACCAAAGGTAATGTTTTTCAGCTTAACTTTGAAGTAAGTTGTTTTGTTGCAAAAGTAGATGACAGTTGGATATGGCACAAAAGACTTTGTCATATCAATTTTGACAACATAGTAAAGATAAGAAATGTAAAGGAAGTAAGAGACCTTCCTAGTATTGGAAGACCGGTCGATACTATGTGTAGGGAATGTGTGACGGGAAAGCATGTGAGGACCTCATTCAGAAGCAAACAAAATCTGCAAAGAACAAATTAGATTTAATACATACAAACTTATGTGGATCTACTCAAAAAATATCATACTATGGTGAAAGGTATTTTTTTTTTTTTTTTGATGATTTCTCCAGAATGATGTGGGTTGTCTTCTTGAAAGATAAATCTGAAGCTTTTGAGAATTTCAAAATATTCAAACCTAAAGTTGAAAATGAGTCTGGATTAAAGATAAAATGTATGAGATCTGATAGAGGAGGAGAATTCACCTCTGACAAGTTTCTTGAGTACTGTGAAGAACATGGGATCAAAAGATAACTAAGTGCACCCAGAACCCCTAAAAAAAATGGAATTGCAAAAAAATGAAACAAGATAATACTTGACACAGTGTGAACTATCATGATCGAAGGAAAAGTTTCAGACACCTATTAGAGAGATTTAATCAATACAATAGTCTATACTATCAAAAAAATTCAAGAAAGACCAGGTGCAGACAAAACACCTTATGGAATTTGGTTTGGTAATGTACCTAAAGTAAAATATTTTCGAATCTTTGGAAGCAAGTGCTACAACAAGAGAGATGATGGTGTTGGAAAATTTGATGCTAGAAGCGATGGAGGTATTTTTGTTAGTTACTCTACTAAGAGCAAAGTTTACAAGTGCTTTAATTTAAGATTGAAGAAAATAATTGAAAGTGCACATGTGAAGATTGATGAGAAGTTCATGATTCAAGAGAGATATTATGAATATGCACCTATGATTGAAGATGAACCTAGACCTATCAATCAAGAAATAGTTATTGAAGAAATGTTTAACTGTATTGATGTATCATGCAATAAACCTGAACCAACTCAAGAAGAATCACAAATTAAAGATGAGAGTGTCACACCTAAAATATCAAAATACACATCTAGATACCACTCTAAAGAAGATATCATTGGAGATCAGAGCAGTAAATTTTTGACAAGATCTAGAGAAAAAGGTTCAACTGTTGACGAAGAGGTATGTTTACTTTCACAAATTGAATCCCTTAAGTGTTAAAGATACGTGCAATGATTCATATTGACAAAGTGCAATGTAAGAAGAATTAGTGTTAGGAATAAGGTGTCTCAACCTTGGATAATTCCTATTCTTATTATTTGTTTTGTAAAATGTATTTCTTGCAAATAATGTTGATGTGTCGGCATCTTGAATTGTGTGTAAGGAGATCGTGGCTAA
>MU227881.1:2802005-2827475 GCA_018584345.1 Thuja plicata | reverse complement strand
TTTGGCTTCTTGCCTCATTCATTTTATAAGCACAAGGGGTTTTTCTTAGTTTTTCCCCTTTCAAAAACATTGTCTTAGTGTTGTTCTTGAGCTTCTTGGTGATTGTTCTTGGATCATCTCTTCATTTATGGTAAACATTTCCATTGCTGCAATCTCTCTTGGATTATTTCCTAAATCTACTTTACTTTATTTATATTTTCTAACATACTACCATTCGTAGTATATTTCTAAATCAGAGAATCTTCTTTTGAGTTTAGAATCATAGCATTGAGATTAATATTTAGAGATAGAAGGGCATCATCCATAGTAGTAAGATCCTTCCATTTCCCATTACAAGTATAATCCATGACCTTAATGCCAATTTTTTCTTTGCATAAGTTAGCAAAGGGACCCCAAATAGTATTCATAGCAAGAGGTTGGCTACCTATCCATATATCCTCCCAGAAATCCACTCTGTTCCCCTTGCCAACTTTTCACTTCACTCATTTTCTTATAATATTTTTGACTTTTATCACATTCTTCCATATACAAGAACCCATCAAGATGTCTTCAGTATTAAGGAAATCATTTATTGAATTAGAATTCCCATTATATTTTCTATGCCAAATAGAATTCCATTCACCCTTCAAGGTAAAACCCCTCCATCCAAGTTTAGCTAGGAGAGCTTCATTCATTCTTTTGATTTTCCTTATACCCAAACCACCTTTGGATTTAGGCATACAAACTTTATCCCAGGAAATAAGAGAAAATCTATTAGTTTTTTCAACACCATTCTAAAGAAAGTGCCTTTGAATTTTTTCAATAGCCTCAGCAAATTTGTTGGGAATCCTATAAAGACTTAGGGCATAGATTGGTATACTCTGAAGAGAAGATTTTAGAAGCTGGATTTTACCAGCCTGACTAAGCATAGATCCTTTCCACCCAGCAAGTTTCTTATTAAATTTTTCCACTAGAGAGCTCCAAAAGGAATCATGAGGATTAATCCCAAGGGGGAGGCTCAACTAGGTAGCAGTGAGCTCCCCAGTTTGGAAGTTCATAATTCTTCTTATCTTGTGCTGTCTGTACTTAGGTGTGTTAATGAAATAAATAAAGCTTTTATTCCAATTGATAATGTGACCAGTAGCCTTACCATAATTATTGAGGACATTTTTAAGATTCTGAGCTTCATTTATGGTAGCCCCCCCATAAAAATGGAGTCATCCATGAATTGCTGATGAGAGCAAACATAGTTTGAGGAGGATGGTTTTAACCCTTTGAGATCCCCTTTTCTAATAGTACTTTCAATGTACCTACCTAGACATTTAGCAACAATCACAAATAGAATAGGAGATAAGCAATCTCCATACCTTAGACCTCTAGTTTATTTAAAAAAGGCTGAGGGGGACCCATTCACAAGAACCGAGAAAGTGGGAGAAGACACCAGGTGCATTATCAATTTTATACACTTGGGATTGAAACCAAAGGTCCTCAAAACATTCTGCATAGAATTCCAATCAACTCTATCATAAGCTTTAGAGAGATCAATCTTCAATATGAATCCTTCTTTTCTTTCCATACTCAGAGAATGTATGTTTTCATGGACAGTAATGATAGAATCTAAAATCTGCCTTCTCGAAATAAAACTAGTTTGTTGATGAGAAATTATCTTAGGTAGCAGTTTCAGAATCCTAGAAGTGATAACTTTTGATATAATTTTGTAGGAGGAGTTACAAAGACTGATAGGATGAAAGAGGTCCATTGTGTTTGCTTCAAATTTTTTTGGGATGAAAGCAATGAAAGTACCATTCATATGTAACTTTATTTGGATGAAAGAGGAACTTTTTTTGGGATATGTAACTTTAATATTTTTTAATAGAAAAGGCACTATTCATCAAAAAAAAAAAAAAAGTACCATTCATTTCTCTGAGAATTATTTTTGATCCAAATAATTCTTTAACAACATCAGTAGTGTCCTTATGTATCATCTCCCAATGTTCATGAAAGAAGAACATATGAAATCCGTCAGGGCCCAGAGATTTATTCCCTTCAAAAGAAAAGATAGCCTCTTTAATCTCATCATTAGATGGGATGGCTGAGAGAAAGTTATTATCATTATCCATCAAGATTTTAGTAATACTCTAAAAGATTGCTTTGAAGGTTCTGGTCAAGATGGTCATCCTGGGATAGAAGATTAGAGAAGAATACTTTAGCTTCCTTGGAAATATCCTCCTCTTTTTCCATTTGTCTATTATCAACTTTGAGTTTAGATATTGTTACCATTCATTTCTCTGAGAATTCTTATTAATCCAAAGAATTATTTAACAACATTAGTAGTGTCCTTATGTATGATCTCCCAATATTCATGAAAGAAGAACATAGGAAATCCATCAGGGCCCAGAGATTTATTCCCTTCAAAAGAAAATACAACCTCTTTAATCTCATCATTAGATGGGATGGCTGAGAGAAAGTGATTATCATTATCTATCAAGATTTTAGGAATACTCTCTAAAGATTGCTTTGAAGGTTCTGTTCAAGCTGGTCATCCTGGGATAGAAGATTAGAAAAGAAGACTTTAGCTTCCTTGGAAATATCCTCCTCTTTTTCCATTTGTCTGTTATCAACTGATTTGTATTGGTACTCATTGGGTTGTGTCCCAATTGACATCACTGATAGATGGGAAGAAGTTATGAAAATACAAAAAATGTACACATAAGAAGTGATCCAAACTTACATGAATTGGATTTGGCTGATTGGATAGTTCTCATGTTCTCCTCTAATTGCTTCACTAGAAGCTCAGATAGGTCCAGTTGTAATCCCTTCTTCACAATCTTATGGTCAGTGTCCATTGATCCACATGCTATATTGTTTAACCTACTGGCTTGGAATACCTTGTATCCCAGTACACATACACAAAACTTAGGTTTGGGATCAGTGATGGAGTTTACCTTCAATCCTTTTCCATTCCATATTGCACCTGTCATCCTTTCTATCTGAGGGTGAGAAGGATGTTTGAGTTCTTTGGGCTTGTCAGTTACTAGATAACTGGTGACTATGTGAATAACATCCTTGGTGATTGGTTTCAGTTCATCCAACCACATTACCTTGTCATGTACTCTTCTTAGCACAATCTGAATCCACTCGATTTTAAAATCCTTTGGAAACATTAGGGAATTTTTCAACCCTTTCACCTCTATGTGTTTAAGCTCATCTTTGATGTTTCCATCTATGCAATGCTTCTTATAAGATTGTTCGACCTCAAGATCTCCTATCTCGGCAATCTTGCAATGTATATATGCCTGAACATCCTTGAAAAGAAAAACCCTAGGAGGTATGCTTGAGAATTCTCCAGCATCGTTGGGTTGTGAGGTAACCTATGGATAGAATTTATAATGTGGCTCCTCACAGGTGGAGTTCTTGATTAGTTTGACCTTATTATCTTTGGCATTCTTGATCTTGGTTACACGGGATGTGGTTGACATGATTTTGCAAATTTAGGGCTTTTCCTGTAAAACAAACTGTGATCTCGGTGACTCACTTGATCTGCTGCAGCTGTTGAAGATCAGAATAGTTGTAAATGTGTTCGTGAGTCACTCTACAATCTAGTCGCTATTATTTTCTCTACTCTCTTCTCTCAAATTGCTTTCAAAAATTGGTGAATAAAATAAGGTCTCCATCACCCTTTTATAGATGGTTCCCTAAGTGGTGCATTCAATGGTTTAACTACTTGTCAGGTGTCGAAGATGAAGTTTCTTAGGGAACATGCTAATTTCATTCTTGGTGAGAATACACTACTTGGGCTAAGGGATAATGCTCTTGCACTTTTCTCATGTTCATCAATGATGCTTGGTATGAAGCGAAGACATGATTGTCTTTTTACATGATTACCGACGGTGCTTAGTTTACATTGACTACTTAGCTTTTATATGTATACCAATGATTCTCGGTATGTCTTGACCGATGAGATTGAATTCAAAAATTCATAACAAGTAATACCATGATGCATCTTTATTCATGCTAGTTTGGCATATAATTAATGTATATTGGAACTGATATAAAATGTAGCTTTGTATAGTGCATTTCCATACTTACTTGTTCTTCTTAGGTGGGGGTGTTGATGTCACTAGATCCATTGGATGAGGTGTCACCAATTGTGGTGCTCAGTTCAACATCATCTTTTCTTGTAGCTTTCCTCCACATTTGATTTCTGTTTCTCCTGATATATTCAATAGTATTCCCATTAGCAAAGGTGCTTGTCTCTATTACTTGGTCTCTACAATCCTTGCTTAAGTGACCAACCTTATGACAGTGTAAGCATTCCATTCTGGAGTTAGTCCAGCTTCTATACCTTTGTATCCATTTCATCATGTAGTTTGAAGCTATGCGTCCATATCTCTCACATGCTGTGCAACTTATCCAAGTATTGTAATCCCATACATATGAGTTACCGACTCTTCTCGGTTGATAAGGATTTTCTTGTTCTTTGGGTTTCCATGCTTTCTTTTTCTTTTTCCTACATTCATTAGATGTGTTCCCATGCATTTTTCAAGTAGAACAATATTTTTCCATGTAGGTTTCCTTATTTGGTTGTTTTACCTTAGATCTACATTCATATGCTTTGTGTCCATGCTTGCCACTGTTATAACATTTTCCTATGAATGTAAAAGAAGATTTAGGAAAACCTTTAGCTTTTCTCCTGCAAATATTTGATGTGTGGCCTGGTTTTCCACAGTGATTACATAGCTGCTTCTTTGTTCTTGGATTTGTGTAGACATCTTATTGATCAGCTTGGTTAGATGAATCTCCATGCTTGGTATACCCTAAGTCGATATTGTTGTTGAATCTTCTTTGTCCATTCAAAAATTCATCCATTCTCTTTGTACTATCTTTAGCTCTCTTGATCATATCATTGTGCTATCTTTGGATCATCATTTCATGCTTGAGTTTCTCATTTTCTTCTTGGATTTCACCAATAAATAGAAATTTTTCATTGAGTTTTATGTTCACTCGATTGGCCTCATGGCTCATAAGAACTATCTGATTGGTGATCTTAATGTGATGCTTTGTTAGTCTCTGAATTTCTGATTCTTTCTCTTGTAGCTTTTAAGTGATCTTCCTCCTATCATCAATAGCTAATGTTCTTTCTTGTTCAGCTTGTGATTCATGACATCAATAATTCTTACTATCCGTCTCTTAACCAATTTGTAGTATCTTGACTTGTTGATTCAGATGTTGATTGATTTCATGTAGACTTGTAATGCTCCCTTTTGATGTGTCTGATGTATTGCTAGTTGTAGATCCCGATGACTCAAATAAATCAGGTATCTCTTCTTCATGATAGTCTATTTTATGGTTTCAAGTTTCCATTGCTTTTCTTTCATCTAGTAGCTCTTCAATCTTTTTTTTTCTATTTTGTATTTCTTATAGAAGATCTGTATCTCTAGTTTTTGATTCTCAATATTCTTATCAAGCTTATACTTCTCAATTGTATGATCTTTTCTATCAAGTGATTTAAAGTTTTCCAAATAGGAGATCTAACTCTGATACCAATTGTTGGAAATAATGGGAAGTATGTAGTGAGAGGGGAGGGGTGAATCAGTACCTTTAAATTTTTTATCTCTTTAACCTTTAGTAATACTTACTTGTATTACCAACCATTGATGCTATTCTACCTTATGCATGTAATATCAAATCATATACTTATTTGCATGTAAAATTCATAGAAACATTCATGAAATGTAAGTACACATGACACGAGA
This sequence comes from Thuja plicata, assembly GCA_018584345.1. Classification (NCBI taxonomy): domain Eukaryota; kingdom Viridiplantae; phylum Streptophyta; class Pinopsida; order Cupressales; family Cupressaceae; genus Thuja; species Thuja plicata. The sequence continues at coordinate 2,821,740 of MU227881.1, read as the reverse complement.
ATTGGTAATACAGAAAAATCCTATTAGAAGGTAAAAATTGTAGTGGGGATAAAACCCACAATAATTCACTATCTGTAGAATGGAAGGGGCCAGTTAAGGCTACAATTTTGATCACTTCTGATGATCTTATCTTGTTAGGAGTAATATTTTAGTCTGGTTAGTTCTACTCTGTTAAGAGATTTAGAAACACTGTTAAGTGTGCACTCGGTTAAGATATTTACAAAAGGATTGTTAAATCTACCTTCTCAAAGGATTTCTTCTATTTGCTAAATTTGTTAGAATGTAGTCAAAAATACATAATGAACTGATAGTGTGCAATCTTGAATTTCTAAATACAGATCCTTTAAGTTCACAATGTATGAGTATCACCTATAATGATTGATTAATACCTCTATTCTGCTCGGTAGCCTTGACCCTTGTTCTTCATAACTGATTTCATCTTTTGCTGTCCTTCTGTATCTGATCCATAGATGTCTGCTGCGGCTACAATCATCAATTTCTTGATTGATTATACATCTATTTATACAATGTATTGACCTATCCAGGTTTCACACTTTACAATGAAAACTCTATTATCAAAGGTTTACAACTTGACCTTGATCTCCTAGTTTTTATGTTTACAATAAGTTAGATTGATTAAAACAATTACATATGCTTTACTTGTCCCTCAAGAAATGGTTTTAAAGAAAATTATAAAACTTAAGTGTTTTATCTATCATGTAAGTCAGATCCACATTTCTCAGAATATAAATGTCTCTCGGTAGACTGGTGCTCGGGTTTCTCTGTAGTCTTTTCTCGGTGAAGTCTCTGTGGAAATTATGCTCTCGGGTTCCTTTGTGAACTATGTTTCTAGTTTACTCTGGAAATTGACTGTCGGGTTAGTCTTCAAATTGTCTATTGGGTTACACCTTTGAGCTTTTTTATTGGTTTACTTTGTACCCTATCTTTTCAGTTTGCACTGTAGACTTGTCTGTTAGGTGATAGTGCAATTTTTGGTTATCACTGTGCATTGCTTTGTCAGGTTGCACTGCAAACCTGTCTCTCGGGTTGCACTATAACCTGTCTTTCAGTGACCTTGTTATTGATGGTGTCAAATCTGTTTCCTTTGTATACTAATGACAATATATGATCATCAAATTTCTAACAACAACTATTTTTAATAATGATCGGTAGTAATAATATTAACACTTCTTGTTATAACTGCCATTGATCACCAAGGCATGAGCCTCATTACATTTTTTATAACTTGCTCCTCCAAAAATAATCATTTTCCATTCTCTGAATGTTCATTCTAATTTCCATTCTTAGAAAGTATGCAAACCATCAACAATGTCGATGACTAATTCTCTGATGAGTTTTCATCATCATATTCTAATCAGTGCTTGTGCCTTCACATAACCCACATGGTTATATTGCTACCATTATATCAATATCTTACTCAAAAAAAATGTTTCTATCATGGGCTCCAAATTATTTCTCATACTAGCTTCTTAATTCAATCATGTCCATCCTTCATAAATGCATCTTCCTATTCTTGTGAGCCACCCTTATTTGATTCGATCACTGTTTGTTTGTTGTCACTTTATACTTCCCGTCAGCCACTGTTTGTACTTGTCATTGGTATTGTATCTTCTTCTCACATCTCATCAGTTCCAATTATCTTGGTTTAGACTAATAAAATATTTATAAATGATCAAAAGACTATCTTCAATCTTTTATTTGATGGTCATATATTGTGTCTTTCCATCATGAGGCTTGTTGAGTGTTTTTTTTACACAAATCAATTGCTAGGAAGTTGAGATCTGAGTTCCCCTCTTGAAATAATAATGAGGTTATTGCCAAGGCTCTCCTTGGTCATGGTACAACTACTTGGTAAGCTCAGTTCAAGATAAATGTGAATGTTCACAAGGAGGCCTTTGCTGGTATGTTTCAAACTTTAGACTGCAAAATAAACTTTAACACTTTGGTATTTTCTTGATTATAACTGTATACAACTTCCTAGTAATGAAAGTCTAACTTTAAATCCTACAAATATTTCCCATCTTAACCAATTTCCCAAAAAAGATCAAAAGATTTGAGTAACAACAATTGTAAGAAATTTTCTAAAATGAAAACTAACAGACATAAACCATCTTTAAATCAGGGTTGCAAATTAAATTATGAAAATATGGAAACCCACAAAACATGAATAAGATAAACTCACAATTCCATATTTATTAAGTGCAATCTTTTAAAGAAAATTTTAACTAGATGCAAGATTTTTCAAAATCTATCAAATTGTGAAGCCACCAGATTCATCCACACACAAGACAAATTTATCTTTAATCAATAGAATAAATATTCCCAACCATTCTTCATAGAAAGATGAAATGACAATGATAAACTCCAAGCTGATTGATCACAGATTCATTCAAAATAAAATGCTGTTGGCTCTTTGAAGTAAATGAACAAGCATACACATATTCAAATTTTTTGCATAGATAGTAGAAAATTCACACTACAAATTAAGAACCAACAACATATATCTTTATTTCATCTAGAATCCCATCTTAATTACATCTCTGTAATGAAATATATAGTGCTTCAACTTAGAAATTAGAAACCTACAACTAGGGTTTCATCTACAATAAACATGGCATAAAAAAATAAATCTAAAGTTTAACAATGCAAATCTACTCCTAAACTGATAGCTAAAAAGATTGCATGGATTTTCATCCATGTGTACACTAAATACATGTAAAATTGGATTGGAATCAACCCCTAAAATGAAGAAGTTTGAACTGCAACTCTACTATTTTTTCTCCTTGTTTGCACATGGATGATCTTTACTTTGATGTTCACGTCCAAAATGCATGGATCTTGTGTATATATGAATAATACCTTCATGAAATTAGTTTGAATACTATCAATTCTATGGAAAGAATGTCTAAAATTAAGCAAAGAATTGACAAATAAACAAGAAACATTTCATGGTTCTCTAACTAAGCATGCTAGTGGAGCTCTCAGCCTTAATCTCCATTAGTGACAGTTCTAGAATGATAAATGATGATTGATATGCCTAATCTAGCTCTAAAATTCCTCAAATTGTTATGCAATTCACTCAATTTATCTTTCACAATTCACTATTATTGTAAAAAAATGACTATGATCTCAAAGGGATTTCTCTATAATATAGATGCAATTTCTCATGAATGTCTAGGATTGATAATGCTCTCAAAATACTTGGTATTTATAGGATTTCCTAAGGGTAGGGGATAGATTTAAGTTGATCATGATTCAAGCTTTGTTTAGTTGAAGGCTTTCAAATGGTTTCAAATGGAGAGATCATTAAAATGTTGGTCTCAAAGGTTGGGACAAAGAGACAAAATTGAGAGGTGAGGATGTAAAAGGGTCAAATGAGTGATCAAGATTGAAAAGTTTGGAGTGATCCATGTGCTTTCAATTCTTGATTGTCATTGGCTCTTCAATTTCTTGTCTCCTTTGTTGAAAGAAAATATGATTTAATTAATTCAATTAATTAATTAAATTAGCCATGTAAGGGAATGGGTTGAATTTGATTTTTGATTTAAACTATATAACTAATTGATTAAATCAATTACATAGTTTTGATTAATCCCTTTTAGAATTAAATTTAATTAATTGCTGTCTTTATTAATTGATCCTTCAATTTTGATTTGATCTAGTCCCATTTGATTTGATTAGTACACTTGACCAAATTTAGGTATCTACAAATGATCCTCTTTGAATTGATGTGCAAAGCGCATTGATTCAAAGAAAATCAATGTCGTGATCTGATTGAGTCATGCTTGATTGATTGATTGATCTGATTTGATAACCTAATAAAAAATGAACTACCTGATGTGAAACCCTGATTTAAAGAACAAATTTGAAATGATAAACAATGCAAAAATGCCCCATTGATAGTAAATCAAAATTTTAGTACCCCAACTTTAAAATCTCATTGCGAAATTGTGATGAAAAATCGTGTTTTGGCTATATAATGCCCCCTCATAAATGAAAATAGAATTGATAATAGAAGCAAAAAGATGTCAAAAAATGAAAGTACTAGGTCAATTCTGATTTCATTTTAGAAAACAATGATGTCAGGTTGATCGCAAAATGCTCCAGCGATGAAAAATTATAGTTTTAAGGCAAGAAAGGGTGAAAAATACCTTGGAATTAGGTCAAAAAGTATAAATAGGGGTAAAAATGTCATTTTTACCATTCATTTTCATTTTCTACCCCTCATTTTTCCTCTGAGCCCTTTGGAGAATTCTATGATGGTGGTCCCGATCTACAAGGATCAATTCAAGCGAGGACACAGATTTCAGAGACCTACTGACTATGGACATTCGATGAGTGTTTCCAACCTCTTGGTGCATTTATTACTGCATTTAATTATTTTAAATGTTCATCATCACTAGTCTAGTTGAAACATCATGGATCCACTAGAAAGACATGACTCAAGAAAATTCAATACCTCATCAAACTTTTTAGTACTTTTTTTGTAATCCATATTCCAAATAGAACTTCATCCATTTTGATCTTGTGATTGTTTTGCAAAATTTTAATCCTGATAATAATAAGTAAATGAAGGTCAAGGATTAATGTGACAAGATAATGAATCCAAGGTTAAATATCAAGCTCGATAGTTTGATACATTGATTCACATGAATTAGTGCCTGGTTTGGTAAAATCTGCTGATTTGGATTAATGCCCCCCAATTGAAAGAAATTGTTGGGGTTGGGAAAACTTCCAAAATATGACAAAAGCTCAGTTTATGCAAGATGCATCTTAGAGACTTTATGCACAATTTTTGGAATTTTAGAGATTTTTGAATTTTTAAATTTATTTTAATAGATTACCATCTATCAAAAAAGACCACCTTGGTTTTCTCCCAATGTCTATCAAGGTGTAGGACATGACAAATGGATGAACAAGCCGATGTATCAGAAATGGATAAGCAATGATGGATGAAGCGTGTGTAGTGAATGTGATTGTAGGACGATCCCCTCAAGATTACCCAAGATAAGGAAAAAAGATATAGTAATGTGAAGCATGTTTTGGATAAGAAATGAAAGCCAATGATGTAGTTTTAGATATCATATAGGATAATGACCTGATGTCATGAAAGTGGGTGGTCCCAGAAGAGTGGACATGTAGACAAGTTTTTAAGAACTTGTTTTGCATTTTATGTCCTTCATTTTGATCAAGATCGAGGGGTCAATTTGAATGTAATGTGGATAGGATATCATAATCAAGATAAATGGATGATGGAGGCTATGAGGGGATGGTTCAGGATTATGAAAAGACTTCTTAGGAATAATGAAGGTGGATTTGGGATAAGAAATATCATGATAGGGTAGGATGAAACAAGTGAATAAGATGATGGAAAGGATAATAGATGTCGGGATACCTGATGCTCATGAATATGTTCAACCTTGTCAAGATCAAAGGTGAATGAATGAATATGGATTAAAGTAGGATAAATGGTAGGATATGGAAGATGAAGGATAACATGGATGAAACTTGCTCCCAAGTATAGAGTGCAAGAAGGAGGAATTATGTATGGCATTTGTTTGCTAGGTTTTCATCATGGTACTTGTCCAAGATGCAACAAGAAGTGGTTTTCACCCTAGGACAAATTTATTTCTCTTTACTTTTTCTACCAAGGTGCATGTTTACTAGGTTTTTACCAAGGTGCTTTTTCTCTTTTTTTTTTTCAAAATTTTCTCTCTTTTTTTTGTATTTTTCAACATTTCCCCAACATCTTGATCTTTGGATAATAATCTCTTAAAAGATATGATATAATGAACCATGGCTATGGAAAATATTCTCAAAAATATTGATAAGGTGATAATAAATGATAGGTATGGAGGATAAAGGTAGATGGTGGTTAAGATTTTATGCCATAGATGGGATAAGAGGGATGGAAAAATGGAAAGTAGGTGTTGGATAATGGATACGAGGATAAGAAGCATGTACATTATGGATGGAAATGTTGGAAAAATCAAATTTGAGACACACTTTGAAGGGTGGTGGAATGATGGAAGAAAAATGGATGAAGGAGGTGAGGATGAATCTAAGATAGTGGATTTTGGGATATAGAAACCCAAAGTAGACTTGAAAAGTGGAACATGTCTAGAATGAGATGGAGTGGAAACCTTTGGAAGCTTGAATGTCAACTTTGATTTTTCTTTTGTGTGAAAGTCTTTCAAAAGTGACTTGGGAATCCACATAGTCTTTGATTTTTCTTTCTTTTGTGATGATTTAGAATGGATTTCTTCAGTGAGGGATTTAGGAATCCACATTTTCTTTGATTTTTCTTTTTTCTTGGTGGACCTTTGCGGACTTTTAGATATTTCTCTTTTCTTTTCATTCACATGTAAATTAGATTGGACATGGTGATCTTTATACACATGTGGATTCTTGGATTTCTGATTTTTATTTTGCACATCCAAATTTCTTCCAAAAGACTTGGGAATTGTGGGTGAATAGGAATAATATAGAGGGTTCATATGGGTTGGTGTTTGAACATTCTTCAAGTATGTGTGCCTTTTTTGATCTTGATACCTGGTAGGGTAAGTGAATGGAGAGCTAGGGATGGTGGGAATGGTTGATGAAGGAATATAAGGACCCAATATGGATGAAAAGGATGAACACTATAGCTTTGGGATATAGGAACCCAAAATAGATTTGGAGGATGGTGAAGGAATATGGTTGCATTTGAATGGAGGGAGGTAAGGTGTTTAAGGGATATCAACATATTTGGAATGAGATGCATTGCCTAGGTTCTCATCTTTAAGATTTATCTTTATACCAATAGGATCATGAGTAGCTTTCACAGGATAAACTTTGATAGTATCAACCGAGGTTTGAAGGGATTTATTATCATGTAAGGGATTTGGAGGAATGGTGGTTTCTTGAGGTGAATATGGAGGAATATGAAAAGGATTTGATGGGATAATTTGATCTTGAAAAGGATCTTTGGATGGTGTAAAGAGGGTATTTTTCTCTTGATTTTCAATATGCTCATTGGAAATGGTGGAAGAGATATCTTGATCTTGCTTGGGAAGTGGACAAGATATAGATCTTGGAAGGACACTTTGTTCTTGACCTAGAAGGATATCAGCTTGGAAGAAATGAAAGGGTGCAAGGGGATAATCATATAATTCTATGAATATGGGACCTTCATCAAATATGAGAGGATATTGTATAACATCTGGATCATGATCTTTATTTATATTTTTTCCTTCACACTTTGGATTATCCTCTTGACATGAATCCACTTCTAAGGACAAGGTATGAGTTTGGGTATGCATGGGGGATTCTTGAAGAAATGAAATAGGATTAATTGGAGTGAAGAAATGACATAGGATTAATTGGAGCAGGTATGATAAGCATTGAAGCACATGAAGGTTTGGGGTCAATGACCCTTGAGGCATGACAAATATTTGCAGAAAGATGTAAGTTAGCTTGGATTTCTCTTAGAGGTATCCCTTGAGGGTAGACATTATTAGCATTAAAAGAATTAGGTTCTTTGTTCAATGGAGGAATTTTGGCTAGCTTTTATTCTTTAAAATATGAATGAATGGTGGAAGAAGTATAAGTTATAGGAGAACCATTACTAGATAGGGGTTCGTGCATTAAATCTTGCTTGAGAGTAGTATCTTTCTCTTCATTCTCTTAATCAAAGATAGAATGGTCATGAAGTTGTTCTTGATCAAAGATGGGTTTGTTGTACTTAAACACTTCTTTTTTTGAAGAAGATGAAGATACAAATGGCTCATGTTCATAAAGAAAAGGAAAGATTTATCTTAATGATGGCTTGTTAGATGATGTATCCATTTATTTTTACTCATCCTTATTTAAGGTTGATGTATCATAATTATGAGGAAGCTTAACTCCTAATCGAGCTAAGTTTAGGAAATATATTTCTTTATGCCTCTTCAATATTTTTTCCATGAATTTAAGGAATATGGGATGTTGGGACACCTCCTCAACTTCCTCTTCGGTTACTTCTTCATCTTGATGCATATGGAAATTTTGATCTTGGTTTTCCTTATTATTTTCTTCCATAGAATTGATTTGTGTTTCAAGTAGATCCATGATATTATTTCCTTTCTCTTTTTAAATTGATTGATTTATCCTTTGAAATTTTCTTGACATCTTGAATTTGTAAGGATTTGATCTAATCTATTACATTGGACAAGAAGTACTCCATAAATTGTATCCAAATATGATTTTGAAAATTTCCAAAAAGCCTAGGAACCCACTGTTTGACTTTCTCAGTCTGTACATGCTACTTTGGTTGTCTATACGCACTACTTTAATGTGGTGTATACGCTCAATGGAAGAGTACCACACATTACTTTGCAACTTAGAATGCGCTGTTTAAATATTTTCACATGCTACTTAAAAGTTGTATGCACAACTTGGGAGGTTACCACATGTTGTTTTAAAGTTGGTACGTGCTATTTTAGTTTTCAAGTGCCACAAAACTAGTTTGCAAGAGTTAAAGGAATTTTTCAGGTGTCACTTTACTAGGAAAAATTTGTCTGTCACTGTTTAATTGATTTTTAAAATTTTTAAAATTGTGATCAGATCTTGAGGATGTTTTTCTTGTTGAAAAATGTAGAAACAAGCAAAGCACACACATAAAATTTTGTTCCTTTACTCCTAAAACCATACAAGTGTATGTTCTCAGATGTTTTCATGGGCCTTTAACAAGAATGAATTCTAAACAATCTACCTATGGTAAGATTGACTTGTAAATAATTTCTCTAATAGGTAAGCTTACTACTTAACTGGGTTTTACTTTAACTTCCATTCAAACCAATGATGATTTTTATAACCCCCATTACAAGGGCCTCCCACATGCATAAAAACACAATTTTGCGCAATCCTGAAGGACTACTAGAGGAGGTGAAAATTATCAACACCAGTTTGTCACCCACCCTTTTAAGGATGAATGCATTTTTATTATAGTGGTTCAAATTTACCATGGCTAAAATGGTTGTCTCCCACTTGGGTCATTCCCTCTCACCATCCTCATAAGGATATTCTTAGGAGGCAAGCCCTCTATAGCTCTAACATGTTCATATAAAGCAATAAACTGAATCGAATAAGTATGTTTAGGAGTTTGATTCACTCAAAAAGCAAAAAGCATATCCCTACTACTTTCTTCTCTTCCAAACACATTTTAAAAGGTTAATTCTAACCTCTTGACAAGGAGGTTTTAAAAACTAAGTGTTTGGTTCATTCCCTAACCTTTCTTTCTATCCCAAAATCTGACATGTTTGGCATTTTGATCAACTTAAAAAAGTTGAGAGGATAGGCCTAATGTCTCATTTGGTGAACAATAATAGGCTTGTCCTAATTAGACTAATTTGGGAAGTTGAAATGCCACAATTTAAGAAAATGCAAGCTTGATGAGGAAAATATCTTTTTGTGTAGCTAGCAAAGGCTAGGATCTTTTATGATTATTATTATTATTTTTTTTTTCACTCACCTAGTGGCGATTGTTCCCTCTCCTTCTCCTTCAACAAAATTAGTCAACACAACCAACAAAGTGAAATAAAAACAACTCAAATTGAAATAAACAACTTAAAAATCCTTTTCCAATTGCCAATTCTTTAAGGATCCTAAACAAATTTAAATCAATTTAATGTAGGGAATTTTATTTTGTAAGCCTTTATAACCTTAATGAAATATTCATAAATATTTTCCCCTCCTTCTAAACTTTCCAAAATAGTCAAATTATGAACTTCTTTTGCACATTTTGAAATGATTCTTACCTCTTTATCCTCCTTGTAGAATCATTGCATGGGTTTCTTCACCTTGAAATGCCTACTCATCTTCTATTTATCAAATACACAACATTAGTTCTCTATTTTTAATAATCTGCAAGCTAAAAAACACAGAGATCTCTAAGTGTCATTTAATAGGACGTTATGTGGTGCTCTAATGCTATGTAAGAATTATTTTTCAAGTCTTCAAATGTTATTTTGCAAATTACTAAGTGCTACTTTAAACTATGCAAAGCGTAAAATACAACTTGAAAAGGCATTACAACAAAGAAGTAAAGATTTCAAAATAAAAGATAACACACATTAAAGCCAGGTTTCTAGGCGTTGCTTGACTGTGCAAACGCATTCCTTCTCGATCAAAGGTGTCACTTCAGGTTTTGCACGCATTGAAAGAAGGTAAGAAAAAAAAAAGAAGTTATCATAGGCATTAATTTGGCAGTGTAAACGCGTCGATATTCACCTCATACGCGTTGCTTTACTTGCAAACTAAAAAATTCAACAATAAATGATACAAAACATGTAAATAATGATAAAAAAATGGAAGTTAGAGGCTCAAAGCCCCATGGTGGGTGAAATTTGTGTATATATGAATAATACCTTCATGAAATTAGTTTGAATACTATCAATTGTATGGAAAGATAATCTATTGACAAATAAACAAAAAACATTCCATAACTCTCTTACTGCTGCTAGTGGAGCTCTCAGCCTTAATCTCCATTAGTGATAGTTCTAGAATGAGAAATGATGATTGATATGCCTAAAATAGCTCTCAAAATCCTCAAATTGTTATGCAATTAACTCAATTTAGCTTTCACAATTCACTATTATGCTAAAAAATGACTATGATCTCAAAGGGACTTCTCTATAGTGTAGATGCAATTGCTCACGAATGTCTAGGATTGGTAATGCTCTCAAAATTCTTGGTATTTATAGGATTTCCCAAGGGTAGGGGGTAGAGTTAATTTGATCATGTTTCAAGCTTGGTTTAGTTGAAGGATTTCAAATAGTTTCAAATGGAGAGACCATTTAAATGTTGGGACAAAGAGACAAAATTAAGTGGTGAGGATGTAAAAGGGTCAAATGAGTGATCTAGATTGAAAAGTTTGGAGTGATCCATGTGATTTCAATTCTTGATTCTCATTGGCTCTTCAATTTATTGTCTCCTTTGTTGAAAGAAAATAGGATTTAATTATTTCAATTAATTAATTAAATTAGCCATGTAAGGGAATGGGTTGAATTTGATTTTTAATTTAAACTATATAAGTAATTGATTAATCCCTTTTAGGCTTAAATTTAATTAATTGATGTCTTTATTAATTGATCCTTTGATTTTGATTTGATAAAATTCCATTTGATTTGATTAGTACACTTGATCAAATTTAGGTATCTAAAGATCTAACTTCCCTTTTGATTTGCAACCGATAGAAGACCCCTTGACTTGCAAAAATGAACTACATTCTGCATGCAATCTCACCCAAAAATGTTCCTCTATGAAAAAGAGATTGAAAACACGTGCCTAGGAATTTGGGAGTTATGGACCTCCAAAAAATGACTAAGTGTGGAAGTTTGGTGACTTTGGAGTTGTGGACCTCCAAAAATGTAACTCTAAAAATTGGCTAAGTATGAAAAATGACTTCAAAATTAAAAAAATGGTTAAGTATAAAAATGTCTGCAGTCCCCAAAAATAGCTAAGTATAAAAAATGGCTCTTATATCTTTGGAGAATGTTTGGATGAATCTTGCACAATCTCTCTATAATCTCTCAGACTTCATCAAATCTGGGCAACCTAATAGATTCCAACTGTCTTTTCTGCCTTGCCTAGAACAAGGTGAGCTTTGAACTAAATATTTAAATTTCCTCTATATGCTCCATTAGGTAGCTCATGTCCTCTCTAAAATAAAACAACTTCTAATGGTCTCCCTTGGCATTCAATCTGGTTATAATTCCTTCAAACAACTGAACAATATTCTTCATGAAAAATTACGTCTTCTTGTTATAATCCTCATATAGTTCCAAGTTCATTCCATCAAAGAATTTATCAATCTCTTCGACCCATAGCATAACATCCTTTCTCCCTTTCTCAATATTATGCAAGATTTTATAGTATCTTTTAAAGGAAACACCAATAGGGGAACCATTCATAAAAATTGTCTAACTCTGTTCCTTTATATAGTTTTACAAAAAATTGAAAGAGTTTCTTTCTATAACCTTCAAATCTTGAAGAGCTCATTGCCACTATTCTAACTTATCATCTATGCCTTGTTATCATTGCATTAGGTCAATGAGATATGTTACCCAAATGAGGATTATTTTAAAATACCTCATAACCATGTGAATAGTCTCAACTCTAAAGATTTCAAACGTAGACATCCAATCTGTAGCTGGTTTCACAAAAAAAAGGTTTGTAGATTCTTGGAGCACTCTTTTTTCAAGTTCTGCTTGCATTGTGGCCTCTAGATGATATTGGTCAATATAATCAACTCTCTTTGTCACATAATCCTTTATAGTCATGACTTGTTCCATGAGAACCTGGATCTATATCTTTTCTTTATCCAAATATTTAAATAATTTCTTTAAGCCAAAAGTAGTCAGTGCCTTACCACCTTCCTGGGTGGGTTCTCCTAAATCAACTTCCTCCATGAAATAATCCTCTAGACTTAACTCTGTGATACTAATCATAGGAGGAGGAACTACAACTTGATCCTTCCACTTGCCTCTATCATTCTATGTTACATATGAAATTCTTTGAGTGTTCTGGCCAGGTTCTCCCCTGTGCAATGTCTTCCCCAATGAAGTCATATCAACATCTTCTTCTTTGTATGTCCTTGGCTAGGGTTGTATAACCTTAGCCAAACATGTGGGATTTTTGGAGTCCATCAGAGGTTAATATAGGGCTATATTTAGGATAGACTTTTCTCCATAACCCCCTTCATCTTCCATTTCTTCTTCCTCTTCATCCCTTTATAGAGATTTCCTTATCTCCAAATTTTGTGGTGTCTCCTCTGCTTCTTCATTCCCCACTTTAGCATTATCTTTCTCTTTCTTAGGAGTTGCATCTATTTTAAGAGGTTGCAAAGGAAGTCATTTCTGTTCTTCCTACTCCCATGTTTCCACTTTATCATCCACATCCTTAGGAGTCTCTTCTTTCTCTTCCTCAAAAGATGAATCAACCAATAGTTCTGCCAAAAACTTGATATTCAGTTCCCATTTCTCCTCCTATAGGGGTACCTATTTTTTCATTACCTATTAAATTTATGGAGGTAAAGGAGTCAAAATATTTTTCTCTTGAGTGTCCTATACTGATTCATCACCCTTGGGTTCCTTAGTTTTTGTATTTGTATCAACTTCTCCCTCTTCTAGCCCTGTTGTCTATTTTTCTACTCTATCTCCTTACTCTTCTTCTCCTATATCCTTTTCCATCCCTGGTTCTTGATTGAAGGATGAATGGATAGGTACTTGTGTCTAAGAAGTGGTTGCTCCCACATTTCTACCTTTGTACTAGTCTCCAAATTAATTTCTTCCTTTTGCACTTATTTTTGAGAAAACCTTGTTTGCTCTGCTCTTTTGGCAAATGCATTATCCTATCGAGTTATTCTTACCAAAGGGAAATTATCTTCTTCTACCTCCTCTTCAGAAAAATTTTCTAGTTGAGGTGATACTGAACTCTTTATTTTATAAAAATTCCCCTTCACTAGGGGCTCTGCCTCCTCCTTCCTTCTCCATGATGTGGAAGGGGTCCTAGGTGTCCAAGATGGAGCATTGACCTACTTTGAAATAGGAGGTGTATTACCATTTTTTCCTCTCCCCTTTTCCATCCTATTCCCTTCAGGACCATAAGTACTAGGCCTTTCATGTCTGTAAACTATTTTTGGTTGCATGGGAGCCACCTCTTTGAATGTTGAAACATTTATTTTCTTTCCCTTCTCTTTCTCCAGCTTGGAAGGTGGATTTAGTTGAGGCCTCATGGGAACCAGATCTAACTTGAAAGCCCTCCTTATCCATCTTTGTGAGCTCAATCACATGCTAAGACTTGAAGTCAATTGAATCATCTTCATCTCCACCAACCTCAACATTGAGAATAGGCATGGTATTTACTTTTTCCTTATTATACAATAAATCTGATACATCTTGGGAATCTTCACCCCATACTTTGGCAAGGATTTGCACCTCCAATGTATTCTAATCCAATTCATGGGAAATTCTACAATATTCTCAGATCTTGACTTTGTAGTCATCAATGCAATTGATCCAATGATATTCTATATGGGGCTCATGTTGATAATGCCTTCCTGCTATGTGGCTTAATGTCCCAATGAGGTCAAACCCAAGCCTTATTGACTTGAATTCCTATAGAGGGCACTCATCCCACTCCAACTGTATGGATTTACAAACCTGTATGTCTTGTAAAGAATGGGCCCCTATAGAAATAGGGAAGTCCCAATAGTGCTTCTTCTTCAACATGATAACCTCATAGGAATCTTAGAGCTTCTTTCCCATCTCTAGTTAGACAATTATGTTGGATGGATAGTGTGAAAACCTCTTAGGATTAATGGTACTCCCAGAAACCCAGATGTAAGTAAAGATTTTGTATTAAATTTAGTAAGCCCCTAGGGCTCAGACTTGGTTGTAGCTTCCTCTGAGAGCCTCTTAGCATAGTATCCCTTAATGGATATGATGATTGCAAAGACAAAAGCATCATTTACAATCTGGTATTCTGGACTATTATTTTTCAAAATTTTCATCCTCACTAGTTGAGGGTATACATTCTATGACCATGCATTTTAGTAATTGAATGTCACTCTCTTGGTGAGGTCTAGATAGTTGGCTTTGATAGCAAGGAGGTAGACGATATAAAATTTCATGTAGAACTTGGGGTCATGTTTTACCTACCTTAACTAGAAATCTATGTTGTCACTCAATATTGTTCCCTAATCGACTACGACCACTACAACATTTGAGACCATTTTTTGATGGCTATGTGTCACTTTTCTAACATTGTCCCATCGGCCAAGCGACAGAGACCAATGTTGCAGTTTTGGTGTCAGAAACAATGATGGTTGTACCATCTATTGTTATTGCAATGATACTAACCATCATAATACAAGCTGGCTATGATGGTTATCATGCTATCATTACATATTTTAGCTATCGCTATTATGACACCTAGGTGTCACATATTTTGTGTTAACCGTCGCAGTTTGCAACATCTAAAAAATTTAGCATGCTATCATTACAGTTTGTGGGTGTTGCAATTTATGATAGACATGCAACATATTTGCTATACATGTGACATTGAGCTGTCGACAATTTCCAACAGCTCAATGTCACATGTATAGCAAATATGTCGCACGTCTATGGTAATTTGCGATGGTTAACACAAAAAATGCAACATCTAGGTGTCGCAATATGAGCCGGTTATGATGTTTATCATGATGTCATTACATATTTTATCTATCACTATTATGACACCTAGGCATCATATTTTGCACCAACTAAAAACTTCAGCATGTCGTTGTTTCAGTTTGTTGGTGTTGCAATTATGACAGACGTACGACGTATTTTCTATACATGCGACATTGAGCCATCGACAATTTTTGACGGTTCAACGTCACATGTATTTTTTTAGTGTCACTTTAGAGTTTTTAAGAGTTTAGTATCCTAGTGGATAAAGGGACAAACCAATGTCCTCCCAACTGTGACAACATATCTATAAATGGTGGACATGAATATAATTTGCATTACAGATGGAGGGAGATAATTCAAAGTTGCAAGAGTATGAAAATGAGAAACATTATGCAAAGAAAGTGAGTGTATGTAATGTACTTATAACACTCATTCTCCTTAAAAAATGGGCTTGCTATCATTTTTTAGGCTGTTTGTATCTCTACCTACAGGTTGTGAGGGATCAAACTCCAAGCCTAAAATTTTAGAGCATTAGTTGCCAAGGAGTCCATTATTGAAGTTTTGACAACAACACCGCATTGATTTTCTTTGTTTTGGAGGAATCACACTTGGGAAAAGAGTGGTGGAAGAGGGACTACAATGTGTATCATGAAGGCACAATAAAGGGGAACCCTATTTTCTAGTCAATAGTCCTATGCAACCAAACAAATAACAAAACAAAATGAAAAAAAATTGATTCCAGAAGAGCACATATAATAACTTATGAAATCTCATGCCAGTGAATATACAACGATGCAAAAAAGCACTTAAAAATTGATCACTAAATATTATACTTGAGAGGATCACAATCTATTGGTAAACATTAAGCTCAAGTCCAAATTACACACATAACAATAAAACTTGAGCAATTTGATCCAACTTAGCGAAAACATGGGACACAATTGTGAGATCACCAAGAATCTAAGACAATATATCAAGACAGTCAAAATTAAACCAAAACAAATGAGAGAAAGAGTGACCTAGACACTTTTTTAATGTGAAAATTTGTGTCTCAACCTTACTTTTACATAAGGCTACTATTATAGTAAGTTTACTTTTGAGCACAGATTGATCCAAAATTTTCCTCAAAGCTATGAATTGGCTAGATAAGAATGCTGGTAAATTTTCATTACAAGAATCATTTCTAGATTTAAAGATATAAAGTCTCCACTTTTGATAGTTTCATTTGAAAGTTTCAAAGTCAATTGTTAAGGCCTTAGAGGCTTCTGATGGACTTGGAAGTGGTCATAACCAGCATAGTGGGTTATAGCTTGATAGAGCACATCATGATCTTGTTGGTGCTTCAAATAATTTCTCAATCAAACTCTCGAATGAAATTTTTTGGCCTCTAGAGGTTGGGTCTCCTGAAATGGGAAAAATAAAAATGTGTTGTAAACATAAATGAGTTAAGTGAATTTATGAAAATAAACCTCATATTCTTGAAATATAAGTCACAAGTTTAAATCTCACAAGAAGTAACATATGTACACCTCAATTTTAGCATAGTTAAGTGCCTCCCACAAGGAATATAAGGTAGACCCATACTACTATAAGCCTTCTATAAACAAATATATAAATCACCCACTATTGTAAACTAAAAAAATATATTTCTTTCTTTGCCACATCATCCTTAATCATCTATTTAGTAGCAGGCCATTTTCTTAAGAAAGAGAAGAATGGAAGTTTGATCACATACCAGTCCTTTAACGAGCTGTAATTCAAGACTATATCAAGCATATTCAAACCTACACATGGTTGATCCACCGGTACCTGTTCATGCACATACAAATACCCACTTCAAAAAATGAAAAGAAAAAAATTATGAGCTCTGGTTTATATACTCTATAGTCTATTCTATTTTCTAACTGAAGCAATTAAAATGCTAATTACCATATGTAAATACCCACCCACTCTGGTTATTTTGTGGTGTAATTTTATCTATGCAAATACCCACCCACTTTGGTTATTTTGTCAACAAGTTTCATTATTGAATATCAGTTACTGATAGCTATATAAATTTTGGTCCCTTTTGCTAGAATTCTCAGTGTATTAAATATTTTATGGTTTTCAAACAACTATATGCTACTAGGAGAATTCTAATGCATCTTTAAAGTGTGTTTTTGTAACTGATAATGCTTCTCAGTCGTGTATTCTTGTTTGTTTACCATGGAATCACAAGAGACACTTGATTTTGGATTTCTTTGTTTGATGAATGTATCCACTGGTAATATTCTTTTCAGTAATTGTGGTTTTACTTATTTTGGAACCATGATTTGATGTTCTTTATTGGGATAATTTCATTAGTGGTTGGCCAAATAAATGTAAAACAATTGGTATTACCAAATTAGTTCATCCAAAAACTAGAATACTGTGACTGCCTGATAAGTACAAGTAGGATTTGTGAAAAGACATCAAGTGCCTAAAATGAAATAATTAAATAAAATTTAGAAATAAGCATACATTCATGGTTAGTGATTCAAAGCTTCTTTTCCTCCCAGTTTCCAACCCCTGAGACATATCTAGAAAATAATACAATATCTTTGTAAAATAATACATAACAAAACAAGGGTATTTGCAAAAGTAACCCAAAAAAGAGAGAAAATATTGAGATCAGCATCAATACATTTTTGTACAAGAAATACAGAAATTTTTTTCTTACATTTAGTGAATTGCCTTCCTCACTACCTTCACTTGAACCTTCACTGCCACTGTCCCCACTGAAATTGGCAGTTCTATTTAGATCACTAACATATAAGTTATAAACATAATACGGTAAGAAAATGGGAGTTTCCTAGAACAAAAAATGATTTATCTAAGCAAAATCCTAGACCTTCTCACTGATTATTAAAGTTTAATAAGTTTATCAAATTTAGCATCCTTGAATATCTAACTTTGTGAGAAGGCACCATTTGCAGTAGCAGGTGCTTCTTTTCCACCCTCTCCTTTACTTGTAACTATTTTGAGCTTTCCCAAAATTCCTTTTACCCTCTTCATTGAATTCTGTACTTTACCTCCCAAGGACTTTGGCTCTGCATCTGTGTTTTGTGCAACTGAAGTCTGTCCACAAAAAGTAGATATCAAATTTCCATTCAAACCATTTCTTAAAAGATTAAAACACTAACAAATGAGTGCTTAAAATTCTTGTGATTTTTTTCCATATAATTACTGCCTACAATATTTTATTAATTACCATTACAACATCTGTAGGATTCCCATTTGATGGGATTACATATTGAGTGAATGTGTGTGCACCCTAAAGTTGTAATCAAGACCACAATGTTAGAAAATTAGGATAGTAAAATAGGCCATATGTCCACAATAAAAATAGCCAAAAATACATGCTAAACTCTAGATAACAAAAGCAAGTGACCATCTCCTTCATTATTGACTTACCTAAAAAGAAAAATCACATAGACAAATGCATACTTTCAAATTATAAGCATTAAATATTTGAAAAGACAAGAATGACAAAACTCAAGGTATTAGAACTTATAGGAGGTACTGATGGATGGCCATAAATTCCTCTAGATGGATATATAGAAGAATAGGGAGGATTTCTTCCATAAGGTGGAATTAAATTTCATTCATCAAAGCACTAAACACATCTGGACCATCACCCCATCTAACAGATAAAAATAGTAATGATGTTAAGCACAACTGATTCTGTAAAGGGAGTCAATTTCATTAATTGGAAGAAAAATTTTAAAAAATCAAAATGGAGATGGTAAGGAATGCCTTTAGTTTCATAATTCAATAAAGATAAAAATGGTATAGTAAAAGGAATTCTTACGTTACATTTGATGGAATGATCTTGAGTTTTTTCTGAATGGGCCCATTCATCAAAGTAAAAAGGTTTGAAGAACTAAATCCTGGTTTAATTTTTCCCATGTTCTTCCTGGACATTAGATATTTTTCATAGTCTTGAGGAATATTTTTAGAGAATCTCTTCATGGATTCTATACCAACTGAGGCAACAGTATCACTATATGAATTGTCATGAAGGAAGTTGTAAAAGTTCTGCATAAAATAGAAAAAAGGATTTCAATAGAAAAATTAACCATTTTTCAAAAAAGTATTGGCTATTTGTATGTAAAAACAAACATACCACTTGATTGGAGTATGCCATAATTTATCCTTCCAAGAAATCCCAAGTGTTTGTGGCATTGAGATAGTCTTTCCTTTCTACTTGTTCCTGGATGGTTAACACAATCCTGTCCCAAAAGAAAAAACTCATCTAGAAATTAGTAAGGAAATTAGAAGATAGTTTTTCATGTGTCTCAAGTTGTCAATAACAAATAATTATAAAACATTAAATAATTCTATAAGAATAATTAGTAATACACACACTCTTGATCTAAGCATGAGATGATGAAACATATTTTGGAAGACTTCCCTTCTTTTATTGTACTATAGTTCTCAAGAACTCATTATTTATCTATAGAGATAGGAGAAGAAGGAGAAGAAACTCTCTTTGGGACCCCAAA
>MU227881.1:2749357-2774505 GCA_018584345.1 Thuja plicata | reverse complement strand
CACAAAATTTACACATCACTAAGCCATGTCATATCCACTTAGGCAACTCACAAGAAAAGAATTCAAGAATGCATTTTAAATATTATGCTACCACATTCATCTACATACATTTACGAATTAAAATTACGAAACAACGAGGTTTTGTCTTCTATTAGATGCAACCTTGGCTTAAACAGAGTTCACAATTCCCTTTGTTTGGTTCCCCGAATAAAGTACCATGGTGTCTTACCTGCACACTCAATTCAAATATCAGTAGCCCGAGAAAATAAATATACATCATAAAAAGATAAATATTATTTAGAACAGAAGAACATCATCCATATACTATGTTATTACAAAAAATCACAAGATTACGTAATTCACATCTTAAACATTTTTCATAAGGTAAAATTCACATTGCGATAAATTGAAATTCAACATTTAAATCAGATAAATCTAAATCTCTTCAATAACCATAATATAATCATAAGGAGTTTTTCTGCATTTATAATCTCAAAATAAATGTCCAAACTATAGAACATAATAAGGTCCATAATGTTCATCATAAAGCATCATATGTCCATGCATCCATAATAATCAAATCTGTGACATCAAGCATAAGGTCCATAATGTCTAATAATGCATCAAAAGTAAAGTATCATATGCTAAGTCTATCATAAGCAAGAACTAGAAAACTATGGTGGGGTCCGGGATGGGCCTCACATCTCTATGGACCCTGGACCCTCAAGCATCATCTAGTTGAGTTTACCCTGGTCTGGTCACTCTGGACCCCAGACACTCAACATGCTAACTAATCTTGTATTTAATGTTAACCCCAAGTTATATTATTAAGTTATCACTTTTTAAACAACTTACAATAGGTCACCCTGGACTAGCCTCTTTGGGCCCCAGAATCCTATTGTAAGCCACTCCCCTAAGATGCACCTAACTAACTATCCCCTAAGCTCAAGGTCAGATATAATCTCAAGAACTCATAAACTAGTTCCTATCCATATAGGAACTACTGGTTCTCACTAACCATATGAGACATTCTTCAGGATCACATATCCTAAGTTCAGAACACTAGGTTCTAAAAAAGACAATCAGATCAACAAGACATAAAGAGACACATATACTGGAAATCCATGCAAGACACCATGATGAAATCAAGTCTCAAAAACCCTAACCGACTCCCAACATGATAAGGTTCACAACAAAAAGGACTATACACATCATTCCAAAATAATATATCATGACATGGTAAAATGCATATCCAGAAGAGCTAATCAAAATGCATTGATAAACAAATTTATAAACTCCTATTATGCAAATTCGCTTATCTTGTGAAATTACTAAGAAAATATAATTAATTTTTCCAAGGAAATGAAAATTGAAGCTCTTATAGGTTAATTTATAAAGCCCCACAAATATAAATTAAGCTAACCCGATAATTACTAAATAATTTGACTATAATTACAATATCCAGTAAAATACAAGTGTCACAACAGATGACATACATAAAAAAATAACTCCAATACTACTTTACCCATAGTCATTTTATAAACCCCACATATAAAAAAAATAAATGATCGAATGAATAAATTTAAAATTAAAGATAATAAAACATTATTAACCATATAATAACATTATCTCTTTTACCTACACATACTTTATTTCCTTTCTTTTCTTTTAAAATTAAATCAAATTACATATACTAAACTAATAACTTATGTGATCAATAAAATAATATATATAAAAAAAATTCATTAAATATTAAACAATATATATAAATATATAACATTTTAAACAAAATAAAATATCATTTAACCTAAACTAAATTAAAATTAAAATTAAAATTAAACTAAAACTTGTTTTAAAAAAAAAAATTTCATAAAACAAAAAAACCAAACCGCCTGGTGGGCCCCACGGGTCACCCCACTGTGGGTTCCCCACATGGTCACCTCACTGCTGCGGCAGTGGGTATCACGGGTGGTACCCCGCGGGCCCACTGCATCAGCAGTGGGTGCCGCGCCACCCTTGGGTGGTTGGGGGGTGTGGTGGCCCCCGCCACCCACTCACATGCCTTCATTAATTTTTTTTGTTTTTTTATTTTTTTTATTTTTTTAAAACACTATGTAATATAAGGTTTTCATTTTTATTTTTTTTAATATATATATAT
The DNA here is from genome assembly GCA_018584345.1 of Thuja plicata. Classification (NCBI taxonomy): domain Eukaryota; kingdom Viridiplantae; phylum Streptophyta; class Pinopsida; order Cupressales; family Cupressaceae; genus Thuja; species Thuja plicata. The sequence continues at coordinate 2,772,347 of MU227881.1, read as the reverse complement.
ATATATATATATATATATATATATATTCAAATAAACAATTAGTCTACTAATATATATTTATATATTTATATTGTTTTTTTTTAACTGGTGAAATTTAATAAATAACCAGGATTGTATTTTTTTTAATAAAAACCAGTAAGCTATATATATTTTTTAATTAATTTCCAGCAATAATAAATAGGCTTAATTTCCTTTTCTTTAAAAAAAAAAAACCTTATAAGCCATATTTTCAACAATATTGGCAATAAAATTATAAATAAAATAGGAGGAATATTTTCTTCTTCTCTCCCACATGCAAGATGATAAAAAATAATAAAAACTTAATTTTTAAATATAATTATTTGCTTATTTCAAGAAGGGTTTCCTTGTTACCAAGCATGCAATTTTAACCCATTTCCTCTTGTTTCCTTTCAGATCTGGACTCAATTTTGGCAAGCACTTGATGAAGGAAAGTTTTCTACACTATAGGGTGAGACAAATACATATCTGAGGGTCCCAAGCTAATTTCTTCAACAATAGCCAATTTCCATGCAAAGAAGAGATTTCCACTCAAATTAAAACCCTAAGGACAAATCCAAACAGAATCCTTCGATACGAAAACCCTTATGCCCAATTGGCATTTAACACCCAAAAATGAAACCCTCATGTTCATAATCACAGATCTGACATGCAAATATGAAAGAAAACACAAATAGATCAAAGAACACATATTTCATCATTTTAATCAATAGAATCACCAAATACACAAACAAAGAAGATTAAGCCAAGGACCCTAGTTTTCAGATGCATAGAAGACAGGGATCTAAAAACTAGAATTGAAAAGCTCAAGATCCTACCTTAGTAAGAGAAGAGATGATCAAACCCACAAATCCAAGCAAGATGAATTCCAAGTCCAAGCAAACCTCCTCAAAATCCCAATTGCCTGATTTCTCCTTCTCCCTGATTGAACCCCCTTCAAAAAGGCCTCCAGTACAAAGATATAGGTAATCCAAGCAATTATGTTTTCAAAAAGTGAAAACCCTAAAGGGAAAATAAATTATCTAATTATTAATTAAGATAATTCCTTCATTTTCAATTCCCCTTAAAGCATTTAACAGGAACTCAACTTTATAATATAAAAGCAAAGTGTTAAATTGAAAATGCATGAGATAATATTTCACTTAAACAAATCAATTAACCATGCAACTTAAGATGATACTCAGTAATTCAACTATGCACAATTAATTACAATTAATTGAATTTAATATTTATTAAATCTCAATTATTTTAATCAAGACTTAATAATTAAATCAATTAATTAAATATAGGCATTTAATTAATATTTAATTATTAAATAGCCATATATTTCATATATCAATGCTTTAACCTTACTATAGGTGCAATAATTAACATTAATATTTACCATGAAAATACATTAAATAAATCAAGCTAAAAGCATCATCAAATCACCTAAAACTCATCTAAACAGATAATCAACTGAAATAGACAATCAACTGAAACTGAAATAGAAACCCAACACTCACAAATAGGCTCACGAATCCATGTCACTTGATGGATTCAAACACTAGGGTAGTCAATCAGATTCTTTGTCCATCAATGGGACAAAATATAGGTTTAGGGTATGGATTTGGACCTGAATACTATCTCCCCTCTCTTACCATTGAGATATTGTGATAGGGCATGCTCACTCCTACGAATTCAGAAAAGATGTAGCCTGGTACCTACAAACCTGTCATCACAAAGATGAGCATACATGCATATAATATAGCAAACAATGGTTGAGACTAGTTTATCATGTGGATCTCGCTGAAGCAAGTAACTATGACTCTGTCCCATACCATATCAAGCACGTCAAACAGTAATGCAAAACATATAAATGATCCCTGTGCAAATAAACCTAGGGTTAGTATTGTCAGAAAACCATAATCGAAATGACATCCTAACATATACATCAACATCATGAAATGACCATAAATCATATGTAAATAGGAGATATAACACTCTAAGAAATGAATCAATAACATACTGAAATATGATACATAAATATCCTCTAAACCATCTAAAATAAACCACACATACATGAAAAGGCCTAAAAGAGTTTGGCAACCGAACCAGATAAGAAAACTCAGAGGTGGGTATTACAGCCTTAGATGATGTTGGTGCTAGAAGGCATTGGAACAAGGAAACAAGGAAGTTAAATTGAGTAGTATGGTTTTGGAAGTGACTTAAAAATTGATGCAAAGGTGGTGGTTGGTGACCTCATTGATCATGTCTGATAACAATCCATCTTCTATTGGTAACAACTTCTCACTTCCAAAGCCCCCTCAAGGATTCACCTTCTAGGCTACCCCAAGTGCCCCTAGTGCTTACCACACACCATATCTTCACTCAAGACTTTAAAATTCATTTAAAATTCATAAATAATCTCCTTATGGCCTATCTACTAGGTTCCATCAACCCATTAAGTCTAGATAACCACTTCCTTACCCAACTCTCACATTTAACCCTTAAAGCTAGTAGCCCACACTAGTCACTATTTTGTCCTTTTCTCCAACATTCCCCAAATAAATAAGGAAAATAAAACATTATTTAGATACCCTTTTGGGATCTTTAAATCCTCCCCAAGATTTAGTATATAATATACTCCTTTGGACCATACCCAAGATCCAATACACTTGTGACCCCCAAACTAGGCCTAATTCTCCCCATTTACAAAGAAACCCCTAACTCCACTTACTCTCATGACTTCAAAGGTTGAAACAATACTTATAGGGGTTAGGAAATAATATATTTTCAACTCTCTAAGGCTCTATCCTTTATCTATGTCCTTAGCTACTAAACCCTCACTTCTAGGATCACACACCTAGGGTCTGGTCAAAAGGACATCTCCAATCCACTCCAGGAAAAGCCAACTACATACATAGTTCACTATATACCCCACATATAGAATCCATCACAAAACCCATTCATCTTTGAAGAAATCCACCTTATAACTTACTGGTGTCAAAATAGGACATGGTTGTATGGTTTGGTTGGGACAGTAGTATCCAATTTTCTCTGTGTTCGTTCTTTTATACATGGAAAGGGATGGACGATAGTTAAGTTTGTCAAGGAACATATTGGATCCAACAAGCGGTGAATACAACAACATCTGTAAATGAGAAAGAAAGCTTTCTGAAAGAACCTATGAAACACAAATATCAACAGTAGACAGGAAAAGTTTGGATTTTGACAGTAGAAAAGAAAAGTTTTGAATTTTGTGTAAGGTGGAGATGGTAAAATATAGTTGGAGGTTTCAAAGTAGATGATTTTTGGAATATGACCTTGTCTGTGTAAATATTTAAGTTTAATTTTTTCTGATTCATCCCCCTCTCAGTGGATCTAAATTAAGCATGACCATTCTATTTTCCATCTTTGAAAGAAAGGTTGTATTGAAATCTATTGAAAGGCGCAGTTCTCTGATATCAATCTAGTGAAAATCCTCATCTGAGTATAAAGGAGAAACAACTTTTGTTCCAAATATTCTCTTCAAAAATCCACTTCCTCCTTTATAATGGCCACCTCCCTAAAAGGAAAATGCCCCTCCCATGAATGCTCCCAAAATTCAATTTACACCCCATTTTTGACTTTCCAAGACAAGTGCTTTGTTATAATTGATCTACATTCTCACATAAACTTCTAAACTTCATAATCCCTAGTTGAATTTTAAATTGTCAAGACTCTATTAGTATCTTCATTATCCTTGTATGTACTCTCTAAAATCTTTTACAATAATATCTAGGGCTCTTTATACTTTTCCAAATTAAATTTTCTCCCAAGATCAAATTTTGTCTTTTCATTCTTTTTAGTTTCACTCCTCCCATTTCCCCGATTGTGATGACTTTCTCCCAACTAATGAGGGGGAATTTCTTGGTGGATAATTCACAATTGAATAAAATGCATTTCTAGGTGGACAATTCACATTTAAAGGAAAAGATTGAACGAGCTTCTCAATACTCAAGCTTTGACCAAAGACTTTAATATAGTATACTGATATTTCTTTGATTCTATCATCCTCCCTTATCATCGCCTTTCTCAAAAGTCTTGTATCACCAGATTGAGAGGAGTATGGGAATAATTTTATAAATTTAGTTACAAGGAGAGATTGGGTGTTAATCTACAAAGAATAAAATATGTTCCTTCAACAAAATGAGAGCAATATGGTCTTATTGATATCCCTAACAAAATTTTACTTTTCCCTAAAGTCCTCCACAATAGCCACATATCATTGGCCAAGAAATTCCAAAATTTTTGGAAGAAGAAATGGGGCTCTTTAGCATTGTATTTTCATCTATTCAGAGTTATGAAATCTATAATTATTGATAGCTAAATCCTAACCATTTTCCCTCCAATGGTGGTTGTTGACTTTCCATCTTGGAAGTTATTTGTGTGTATTTAATTATCCAACAAATTCCAATTTTTTGTTGTATTTTTAATTTTGTATGCTCAAAACTACACTAAAGAGATTAATAAAAGGATTCCCCTTCTCTTTAAGTGTAGATGTAGGCAAATTGTCAAACCACGATAAATTATTGTGTTCTCTATTTTATTGGTTTCATTTTATTCTCTTGTTTATATGTTGTTTTCATTTTCTTTTTAAATCCTCTACAAGAATGCCTTTAAAATCAATGACCTCATGTGCTCCATCAAGGGTTAGGAGAAATTTGATATATCTAATTGCCCCCTATTTCAATACTTTGTAATATCTAGAAACCTTGTCATCTTCCAACTCGACCTCCGTCACATAATTGAAAATTCTATTCATTTTTGTTGACATGTGGAAGAATATGGTATCATGATCTCCCACATTAACACACACCTCTCTTTGAAATGACTATCCCACAATGGGTAATCACAAAAACCAGATTGATCCATGGAATCCTTGAAGTCTAAAATTGAAGAACCTACTGAAATGAAATCAAGATCAAGATTAAAGAGCTACAGATCTACATAAGTGAACAAAAAAAAATACTACCAATGGTGAAATTCCACTAGTATACCGCAACAAGATAAAAAATTGGTAATGAAAAATATAGATCTCACACCAAAATAAGTTAAGTCTCATAAACATTTCTAAACTAAAGAAGATTGATTGTGGGTCTAGAATGACATTGAAACTTTCTTTTAGTAGGATATTTACTACAACCAACGTTCTAATTTCATTTGTTAAATTATTGTAAAGTAGCTTTCTCTCATCAATATTGGAAGGGACATGTACATTGAACAAGATGGATTTTAATGATGCAAACTATTAAACTCCCTTTTCTTCCAATTAAAATTCATATTTTTAAGGACATTTGGATAAAGCCAAAACATATACAAAAGTTCCAGGTCCTATTTTGCATTATCATGGAATCACTTGGTAAGCCCATCTAAAATATTGCATTATAAAAGACTTGCAAGATCATTTTTTAAAATTTAACAATACCTCCTCTAAAATGCATACAGACACAAAACTATTGAACAATAATCGAATTTATGTTCCCCTTCAAGTTCTTGCATAGGTTACATTCAGCAACCACATATATCTCAATTCTTAATCCTATGGAAAACTGATAAATGAAAATGTCTAGCAACCGCAAAGATTTTAGATTTGGGGGTTTTCCAGATCAAGCTAAAGAAAATGATAAATTAAAAAAAAAATAAAGAACTGGAATTCATAGTAGATGGGTGTTGGAGATTTTTATGCACCTTGCGATAAGCCAAGAACTGGTTTCTCACCTTCAAAATTTGAAAAAGCTGTTACCAAGATCAACGAAAACATGTATGAGGTTATTCAAATTGAAAAATATAGTTTGAACAACCGTCAATGTATAAAGGGTACGCAAACAATCTTAGCAGTAAAATGGTTAACAAAACTCAGATATAGTAAAAGTTGGGAATCAAAAATTGTAAAGCAGGACGTGTCCTCAAACTCATGAAAAAGAAATGAAGGTAAGCATCATGGTGTCCTCTAAATCATGGGTGACATATCCTTGGCAAGCAGCTAAGTGGTCATGTTACCAGGAAAAACTAAGCTCATCATTAGGGCCCACTTCCGCTTGCATGCATAGCTCGATCACAAATGAGCCTTTATTTTTTTTTTTTTTTCTTGTTTATAATTAAGAGGGGGTCACAATTACAATGGTATCATTTCTATTATGACAACATCGGGGGAACTTAAAAAAAATACAAAAATACACACAAATGGTAGCGCCGTCACAAATTGGCGTCAAAATTTGACCCCAAATGTTGTAGTGGACCTTTCTCCCTTTGACTTCTCTATGATTCAGATCATCCATGGCTCTAATTGGTGTACTTGGGGGAGACCATGCACCCAACTCAACATTGTTACTATAGCCTTTATGTCATCATTTATAACCTCTCCTCATATCAATTCTTTCCAGTTTATTCTTCGGGAGTTGCTGAATGAGAGATTATTTATTGATGATGTCATAAGCATCCAAAGTATTACCTTCATATCATGTCATCCCTCTCTCCTCGGTGATTGGGTAGAAGTGGTCAACCCCTTTCTGTAGATGGAAATCATCTTTGATGGTATCTGGTCTTTGATCTAATAAAATATATCTAACAATGTTATTCACCACTTTTCACCTAAGATGTAGTGATTAGCTAGGGTCATAATTAAATCTGGTTAAAGGATAGAGGCTGGATGAGCTGCTACATTTACTAGACCCACTAAGACCATTATAGTGTAGTTTGACAATCTTTCCACTAGATTCACACAATGCCTCAGGAACGAATCCTAATCCAATTGCCAAATGTCAGTATCTATGATCTCAACATGTAGGCTCCCCACCATGGTGGGGGTGATGTATCCTTTGAAGGGGTACTTCATCAACATAATTGATGTCTTTTCTAGCATTCTAGTTGCAAATAGTTAGGTTAGCTATCCATTATTGAAAGAATAAAATAAATCTACTAATCTAAAGCTAAGAAAAGAAAGAAAACCCTAAATAAAAAAGAAACACCACAAAAATAGAAATAGAGGAAAAAAACCCTCTAGACTTTTTTTAGTTTCAAAATTTCACAATCTGATGACATGCTCATGGTGTGAAAGTCTGAAACTGCAAAATGTTGGCAAGTCACAAACCTTCGACATATCAGAGTTAATGAGTTTCTCAGCGTGCAAAATACTAAAAGTTCTAAACTCTGTAGGAGTTGGGATTTAGTCAATTTTAAGAGGGTTCTTTTCACTTTTGACATTTGGGATGTGAATGATGATTTCAGTGTGTGAAACATTGCAATGCCAATGATATTTTCCTTGAACCTTAGCAAAAGACAAGTTGTGGGAGGGAATTTTGGGGTTTCAGAGAGAAAAACTCCAAAGAGTCCAAAGGAGGGAAAGTACCCTAAAGACACTCTAATCTAAGAAACTAAACAATACCACATGAAACCCTAGCTAAAGGATGAAAGGACAAAAGAAAAGATGATGAAGGAAAAAAAGAAAAAGGGAAAAAATAAAGTGTGATGGACGATCCTAGAAACAACTTGGTGGGTGTAATGCCCTGCCAGGGAACCCGAGAGGAATAACCTAAACATGCAACTAAGTTAACATATTTTTTTTAAAGCTTACAAACAACAATGATAACAACACATAAGCAACACAATGAGATACATGACATACACATAAATAAAACTCAACAAAGGTTACAATTATTAAGGGTTCCTTGACGTAGAATTACTTAAGAGAACTAATTGTAGACACCTAAAATTGACCAGGTGTCTCTTAATCATCCAGATTTGCAAATCTCAGCCAATTGCCCTAAATCTCATCAAAATGTATCAAAATGGATTAAAATCATTCAAATGGACATTTATCAAGGAAATTGGACAAAATCAAAATAAAATCAAAGGATTAATTAATCATGAAATCAAATAATCAAATTTAAGCCTAAAAGGGATCAATCAAATTATATAATTGATTTTAATCAATTAATTGTATAGTTTTAAATCCAAAAATCAAATCCAACCCATTCACCCTTACATGGCTAATTGAATTAAACAAATCCTAATTTCTTTCAACTCAATTTGATCAACCAATGAGAATTGAGTATTTTATCTTCTTGTCCCATCCTTTGAGGACAACCATTTAAATGGTCCCCCCATTTGAAACCATTTGAGAGATCAAACACAACCAAGCATTAACCCATGGTTAATTCACTCTACCCCCTACCCTTGGGAATTTTCTATAAATACAAGCCATTTTCTATGCCTTTTATATCCTAAAAATTCAAGTGCAAAGCATCCTCATTATAGGCAATTTGTGAGCAATTGAGAGTATTGTAAGCAATTGAGAAGCATTTTTGATCATTTGTAGAAGAAAATTGTTGATTTGAGGAGCATATCATGAGAATTTGAGTTAGAATTCCATATCATCTTGAGAATTTGAGCTAGATTTAGGCATTTTATCTTTAAATTTCTCATTCTAGGATTGTCCTTGAGATAGATTAAGGCTGAGAGCTCTCTTAAAAAAGCTTAGATAGGGAGCCATGAGATGCCATGGATTTAATTGCAATTATTAGATTAAATTGTCATTTTGTTTCCATAGAATTATAGTTTAGAATCCTAATTTCATGAAGGTGTAATTTTTCACACACAAATGACACCCACCATGGGGCTCTAGGCCTCATTTTACTCATTTTTATCATATTTTTGTGTGTTTTGCTGCACTTTCTTGTCATTTTGCAGAAAATAGAAGAAGAGCTGCCTACAGAGATTCTAAAGCCGTCTGTAAGCAGCAAAAGATTGCCTGTGATCATTACAGAGCCGCGTGCTATCATAATTTGACCATAATTTTCTTATTCTATGCCACTTGCTTCTGTAAAGGGCCACCTATTAGCAACAAAAGACCGTCTGTGATCATTCCAGTGCCATGTAGCAGCATTATTTGACCTCAATTTGCACATTCTATGCCACCTGTGGATTTTCCAGAGCCGCGTTTTAGCTTTTAATTGCCGCTTTTAAAGTTTTAAGTTCCGCTTTCTAGCAGTTAAAAGCTGCCTATTAACTGTTAAATGCCACGTAGAACTTTATGCTGTTTGTCAAGTTTTAATTGATTTGTTCATCTTTTTAACTTTGTATTTGTTATTTTTGTAGATGAAAAATCATTTGAAGGTACAGAAACCAGAGAAGAGAGTGACAAGACCTAGCAAAGAGGTAAGAGCACAAACTAAACTCTCTAAAGAAATTCATGCATCAAATATTTTAGAAAGTTTAAAAGAGGAAGAGAGTTTATATGATCATTATATCAAAGTTTTCTTTTCTTACAAGAAGAAACTCCCTACTCTTTGATTAATTTTCATTTCTAGCTCTTTAAGCTTGATTGTTTGCAAAATTTGATTAAAAGAGCTTAGGAGTTATTTGTCTTGGGGATTTGCAAATTTTTCTTCACTTTGCCTTTGTTGTGTTGACTAACTTGTTGGAGGAGTTAGAGTGGGAATGATCGCCACTAGGTGAGTTGAAAATAAGCCAAATACATTAAAAATGCACCTAGCCTTTGCTAGCTTCAAAAACAAGGTATTTTTCTAATCAAGCTTACATTGCTTAAATTGTGGCAAATTTCTTTGAATCTAGCATAATTAGGAAAACCCCTATTATTGTCTAAATTGTACAAGCATTAGGCATATGCTCTTCACTTCTCGAAGTGAATCAAAAAGCCAAACATGAAAATTAAATTTGGTAGAAAGAAAGGGATAACGAATTGAACCACACACTTCATTTTTAAGAACCTCCTTGTAAAGGGGTTGAAAAAGAACAAATATTGCTTGAAGTATTTGGAACAAAGGAAGACAATAGGGATATGCTCTTCACTTTTTGAGTGAATCAAATTCCCAAACTTGTTGGACTAAGTTAAATTTTTGCTTTCCATGTATGCTAGATTAAAATAAAGCTTTAAAGGGCCTGCCTCACGAGAATTCCTTTACGAATGCGGTGAGAGGGAACGACCCAAAGTGGGAGAGAATCAGTTTTTCCGTGATATTATCCAACCCACTATAAAAAATGCACTTTACCTTAATCAGAAAGTTACTAATTCTTGTGCAAGTCGTCCTCACTTCCTCGAGTAATCCTTTGGGATTGCACAAAATCATACTTTCATGCGTGTGGGAAGCCTGCAAGGGGGTAAAGGAACTTGAAAAGAGTTAGAATGGAGGTGTGATTAAAACCTTGTTAATTAGTAAGCCTACCTTTTTAGAGCCATTGTTAAACACCATATTTTTTAAACTCTTAGGTAGATTGCTTGGAATAATTTCTTGTGCTATGCCCGTAAACAAAACATCTGAGAATATACACTTTTAGTGTTGTTTTAGGGATATGGTTCAAATTTGATGTGTGTGTTGAGTTTGTACTTTATTTTCATGCAAGAATCTTCTGTGACAAGTCTGATCAAAATTATTAAATTTTTTAAAAATTCAAAAAATTGAAAATTTCTTAAAAATTCAAAAAATTGAAAATTTCAACCTTGATTAGCAAAGCGCCGCGTATAAACAATTTTGGGCTGCGTATAAACATTTCTGGACCGCATGTACTTTTGAAATGCTGCCTACAGATATTTATAAGCTACATAAGCCATTGGAAAGTGCCATGTGTATACATTTGAAAACCACCTATCAACAGGAAAACACCGTCTATGAACTACAGAGTGCTGTGTATAGCAATTTTAGTAACCGCGTACAAACATTTGAAAGCCGCCTACACACAGGCAAGAGCTGCCCAGAAAAAGAAGGGAAAATAATGGATATTTCCTAGAGGTTGGAAAATAATTTGCTCACATTTTTGGATACCCTTTTGGATGTTTTACCTCTGTGTAACTTAAAGTTGATTAGAATCTGCCATTATTCGACCTTTTGAAAATCAATCAAGGATTGATCAATTAAGTGAGATAAAAATCCTAAGTCTTTATTCAATTTATGTTAATGCCCGCTTTTACGTGATCTCATTACATCAAGGCTACCCTACAACCTGATGGATCTTATCTAATGTAAGAGTGTCCTTTTCCAGGTGATCCTTTTAGTTTTTCAAGACCTTTACTAGAACCTATTAAGGAAACAGAGCCAACAATGTCCTTTCCATTTGGCCATATAGACCCTGATCAGATCAACCACGTCAACAAGGATACAAACAATAATGTATGGGGAAATACTGATCCTAACAACCAAGGATCAAATAACAATACCAATGGATGAGGTAATATTGACCCTAACAATCAAGGGTTAAACAACAACAACCTTGGAGGAATTAACCTTGACAACCAAGGGTTAAATAATAATAACAATGGGGGCAAAATTGACCCTAATGATGAGGAAGAAATCAATGAAAAGGTCAATAAAGCAATGCAAAGTCCCTTCTTCATGAAGCTTATGGAAAAAGTGTTGGAAAAAGACAAGGAAAAGTACTTTCTAGACCTAGCACAAACGGGTCTTAAACTTCCACATGACTACGATGTTAACAAACTCAAACAAAAGGAAGCTGAGGCTAATCCCATTGACATCATGAAAAAGAAATTCCAAATTTTCCAAATTCAATTGGACACGATGAAACAAAGCGGGGTTCCTAAACCCTTTTCTATCGAAGCTTTGTGTCCTTTTACTTATGATAAGACATTAATCATGGTTCCATTTCCAACAAATGCTATCTTTCCTAAATATGACAAATATGAAGGAACAAATGATCCTCAAGATTACTTAAGGGAATTTTGTTCCTTAAGTCTAGAATTCATGCATGACACAAGTTACCTAATGAGGTTATTCCCTAGAAGTTTGGGGGGTATGGCAATGGAGTGGTTTTCGAAGTTACCCTCCGACATTCGAACCTTTGAAGAATTGGCCTCTTAGTTTGTAACTCATTACTCTTATAATATCAAACATGAGATTACAATTCTTAATTTATGTAACACAAAACAAAGAGGAGAGGGATTCCTACTTTTCCTACAACTATGGAGAGCGGTATTTTCTAGATACCCTCAAAGTGTACCTGAAAAGGAGAAGATGGATATCTTTGTGAATAGCTTGAATCATGAAATGAACTATTGGCTAAGGCTACAATTTCCTAGGTCATTCCAAGACCTAATTGAGAATAGGGTTACAACAGAAGAGGTATTGGTCAAAAGTGGAGAGATCAAACTTTATAAGGATAACAAGAATAACAACAACAATAATACCTCCAATACCAATCAAAATCGCAATAACTCTAACAATAACCAATTTTGGATGAGAAATTAAAAACAATAAAGGAGTGGTCAATGATGGATTAGTAGAGATAAATACTTTAAAGGAAACCCCTTTCAATCTCACCCAAAATTAATTTCAAGAAAATAATTTGAATCAAGCACCCAAAGTGCCCTTTAACAACAACAACACTAATAACAACTTTGGGAATAATCAAGGGGATTACAAGCGTAAACCTTTCTTTGCACCTACACCCAAAAGAACATTCACTAATTTGGGTGAACTGTTGGAAAATACATTAAGGAAACTTATTGCAAATAAACTTATTTACCTGCCAAGGGCTTAACCATATGAACCTCAAATCAAGCCAAATTGGTGGAGTAAGAATAACCATTGTGAGTATCATAGAAATCAAGGACATAAGACCAATGATTGCATGCGTCTCAAAAATGTGGTACAAGATCTCATTGAGTATGGTGTGATAAAAGTAGAGGGCCCTCAAACTAATGTAGATCACACAAACTTTAAGACTCCTTTCTATAAACATGAAAAAGGAGAATCTTCCAACTCAAATAATGGAGGAAATAATGGGAACAATGTAAGAGGCAATAATAATGTTAACTTTGCACATACCTATGATAATACTATCAATGCTATATTAGGACATGAAAGTACTATCAATGTTGTTGTGATCAAAGATCCACCTAAAGTGGAAACCTCTAATGCTATCACAAGGGGGAAATCCTCAAAGGTTACTCTACAAGGGGGTACTCCTAATACTTTTGGTCCCAAAACACCAATTATTTTGGCTAAACAAACAACACCTACAAAAAAGCCTTATAGTTTGGTAGATCAATTACAAAAGACTCTAGCACAAATATCAATTTTGGAATTGTTGAAATTATCTCCTAATCACAAGGAGATCTTGGAAAAATCCTTAGTTGAGACCACCATTCCTATAAAATTGGAGGAAGAAAAATTTAAGAACATGGTAGGACATCTCATAGCCCCTCATTGTCTTTCATTTTTAGAGCAAGATGATATGTCTATCACACATCTCCAAAAATTACCCTTGCACATAGAAGTGTTAATCCAAAGGCATAGGGTCAAGAGAGTCCTCATAGATGGGGGATCTGGTCTTAATATTTGTACTTTAAACCTTGTCAAGTCATTAGGGTTAACCAAATAATCCATTGACCCTAAAAATAAAATCACCATTAAGGCTTATGATGAAGAGGAACGATCTTCAAAGGGTATGATCATTATACCAATTCAAGTGGGACCTATAAAAAAGGATACCATATGTCAGGTCCTTGATATGAAATTTACTTACAATATCCTACTAGGAAGGCCATGGATACATGAAATGCAAGCGGTACCTTCTACCTATCACTAATGCATAAAGTTTCCAAACATGGGGGAAGAGATCATGATTCAAGGAGATTCAAACCCATTCCAGTATAGTAATGATTTAAAGCCAAGTCATGAATTGTACATTCCTCACAATAGGGAATGAATTATCCCTGATATTTCCATGGAAGAACACAAAGAGGAAAGTTCAAGACAACAATCAAATGTTACACCAACTTCTAACCCTATTCAAACTAACTCAACTACATCAACTAAGGGAAAAGAAAAGATGAGTTATGAGGGTCCAATTTCAAATGATAATTCAGTCAAGACTTAAACATTGAGAATGGAAAATTCAAAGCCCACTAAGGAAGAAAGAGAAAAAGCTAAGAAAGATTAGTATCAAAAGATGAGTGACATGATGAACCAATTTGAGAAACAATACAAAATTCACTCAAAAGGGATAGGGGAATATTCCATTTCCCTATTTGATTTACCTACATCTCCAAGGACACATGGGAAGCCATCCAAAGATCATCAACCCCACAAATATAATTATCATTTTGTGAGAGAATGTGACAAACAAGAAATGGGAAAAGAGGATAATGAAGTATTACAATGGCTTTATAAAGAGGAGGATAACACAGCTAATCCCATTCAAAGGGTGCAACATATCAACATCCAAACTGATCAATATGGAAAAGGATTTGATATCATAAAGAAAATGGGATATAAGGGAAGAGGACCCTTAGAAGTTCAACATAGAGGGTTGTTAGAACCTATTGAGCCAGTTTGGAGAGCAAAAGAAGAGAAAGGTGACATAGGTTTTCAACATAAGGGAGAAAGTTCAAGTCCCATGCATGATTTTTGTGTACATATCCACATGGTAGGTTCCAAAAGTGAAGATGATTCTAGGGATTATGATTGGAATTCATATTATAAAGAATCTTCTCATGACATTGAGGTTGATACCATTCACACTTATGCAGCTCCTCCTAAAGTTGAGAATCAAGAACATGTGACTCAAAGTTTGAATTCTACTCAAACATCAAGTGAACCTCAACAACCTAATGTAGAACAAGAACCTCCTTACACTCAATGGGTAGGTGAACCTTGGGTACCTTTGTGGGTAGGATATTCTAACCTAGTGTTTAATCCACATGCTTTCTTTCCCATTGAAATCTTAGAGGACTCTAGTGAAGAGGATTTTGATCCTTCTTCCATGGACCATCTTGAAGAGGCACATGTCATAGACTTTGATGATACAATGTATGAACCATCAAACATATTAATTTCCCTCAATCCTTCAAATGATAATCCATCCAATGAATCCTTGTCCTTAATGCACCCCGAACTTATTGATTGGGATCTTTGCAAGCCAAATGACTTACTATACTTCCCAAATGACAATGCAATGGTCTTATACCTAAATGCGGTTGAACCAAATTATTTCATCAATGAATTCACTTTGGAAATGATGATAGGGGCAGGTTTTCAACCTATTAATCCAAAAAATGAAAAGAAAAAATACAAAAAATGAGAAGGTCTAGTCATGAAAACCACCATGTGGCAGTGGTAGACCCAAAAAAAGTAAAAATAAAGGATGTTTCCGAAGGTGAAAACCCAATTGTGGCACCTAAGGAAGAGAGGTTGGACACCTTACCAGCACATGAAGATGAAAGATCACCTATACTCATTGAACCAATAGAAAAGGTTAACATTGGTACCGAAGTGGATCCCAAATTTATTCACTTGGCAACATCTTTGAGTCCCTTAGAGAGGAAAGAGTTCATCAAATTCTTTCAAGAAAAACAAGTCAACTTTGCATGGCCATATGCCGACATGCCCAGATTGGATCCAAGTTTCATAATGCATCATTTGAATGTAAAACCTGGATTTAAGCCCATCAAGCACAAATTGAGAAAATTGCATCTACATGTAGCCCTTTTAGTCAAAGTAGAATTGGAAACATTACTCAAGGTGAGATTTATAAGAGTAATTGCATATGCAGAATGGATCTCCAACACTGTACCGGTTACCAAACATGATAAATCCATAAGAGTTTGTATGGATTTCAGAGATTTAAACCTTGCTTTCCCCAAAGATGAGTTTCCATTACCTAGAATTGATGCTATTATGGATTTAACTACAGGTCATTCTATGTTTTCACTCATGGATGGATTTAGTGGGTATAATCAAATTCATATTGCACCTGAGGATCAAGAGAAGATAGCCTTTACATGCCCATGGGGTAATTTTTGTTGGAATGTAATGCCCTCTGGTCTCAAAAATGCCAGAGCCACTTATCAAAGAGAAATGACTACCATTTTCCATGACATGATGCACACCTTCCTAGAAGATTATGTGGATGATATTGTAGCTAAGTCACATAAAAGAAAAGATCATTTACCCATACTTGAAAATATTTTTACAAGGCTAGAACAATTATAAGTAAGACTCAACCCAAAGAAGTGTGCTTTTGGGGTACAATCCAGAAAACTCCTAGGGTACATTGTTTTTGCAAAAGGCATTGAACTAGATCCTGAAAAAGTATAAGCAATAATGGACATGGAAATTCCAAATAATATTAGTCAAATGAGGTCACTTCAAGGAAGACTTCAATCTATAAGAAGGTTCATTTCTCAATTGGCAGAAAAGTGCCATTCCTTCACAAGGTTGCTACATAAGGACACCATCTTTATATGGGATGAAGAAAGTGATAAAGCCTTTACATTGTTGAAAACATACTTGATGAATCCACCCATTTGGATGTCACCTATTCAAGGAAAACCTTTATTAATCTATATATCAGCAACCAAAAAAATTTAGGAGTCTTATTGGCACAAGAAGATAATGAAGGAAAAGAAAGAGCTACATACTACTTGAGTAGAGCTTTGATCAAATATGAATTAAACTATAGCTTCATGGAAAGGGCTTGCCTAGCAGTGGTATTTGCCTCTCAAAAATTAATACATTATATGTTGATGCATAAGGTGAAGCTAATAGCCAAAATTGATCCATTGAAATATTTACTTAGCAAAACAACTCTAACTGGAAGGATTGCAAAGTGGGTAATGGTGCTTAGTGAATTTGACACTGAGTATGTTGATAGGAAAGAAATCAAAGGTCAAGTTATTGCGGATAAATTTGCCAATTATCCTTTAGAGTCTACACATCCAATTCAAGTGGAGTTTTCAGATTCTGAGATTGTTAATGTGGAAGCTAAGACATGGAATTTATACTTTGATGGATCTTACACCCAAAATGGTAGTGGGGCAGACATTATTTTGATCACACCACATGGTTACACAATCCAAAAATCTTACAGGTTATTATTCCCTTGTACAAATAACATTATAGAGTATGAAGCATTGGTCATAGGTATCAAGATGGCCTTGGAATGGAATGTTACAAAATTACAATTTTATGGGGACTCTCAATTAGTCATCAATCAAGTCAATAATGAATATGCTACCAAGGCTGAAAAATTGATTCCTTACAAGAAATTGGTGGATGATTGAAAAAGTACTTTGCTTTGATTACTTTTGAACAAATCCCATGTGACAAGAATAGAGCAGCAGATGCAATGGCTACCTTGGCATCTTTGCTTCAAATGCCCAATCAAAATGAAAGGTATGAGCTCTTGGTGGAAGAATTGGTTAAACCAACATTTGACCTACCCGGTACCAAAATTATTTCCCTTTTAAATGGACATGACTCACCATGGTATGGACCCATCTATGCCTACCTAAAAGACCAAACCTTACCTATAGACCAAACCCGTGCTCAAAAGCAAAATTTCATATGACAAGTGGCTCATTATACCATCCTTTTTGACACATTGTATCGTAAGGGTCTTGATGGAACGCTCCTTAGATGTCTAGAGGAAGATGAATAAAAATTAGCTTTAAAAGACATCCACGAGGGAATTTGTGGGTCACATTTGAGTGGTTTAAACCTAGCTAAGAAAATCCTATGAATGGGGTACTTTTGGAAAACCTTAGAAAGAGATGCTTGTTAGTTTGTCAAAGTTTGTGCAAAATGTCAATACCATGGAGACATGATCCATGCAACAGCACAAGAGTTACACCTATTTGTCACACCATGACTATTTTACCAATGGGGTTTTGATTTTATTGGCATGATCTATCCACCTTCTTCAAATGGACATAAGTAGATTCTCACTGCAATAGAGTACTTCACTAAATGAGTTGAGGCTGTCCCTTTAACAACAACAACAAGGAAGCAAATTTCCATGTTCATCCTTAATCATATCATTTGCAGATATGGCATTCCTCATGCCATCATCACAGATAATGGAAAATAATTTAAAACCAAGGATGTAAATGAAATTTGTGACACATTCCATATTACTCATAACTCTTCATCCATTTACTATCCCCAAGGCAACAGACAAGTAGAGGCTACCAAAAAGAATATCCTCAAAACCCTAAAAAGATCGGTTAGTAAGTCAGGTAGAGATTGACACCTTCAAATCAATCCGACATTATGGGCCTATAGAACTAGTATTCATACCCTGACAGGAGCTAAAACTTTTTCATTGGTTTATGGGGCCGAAGTTGTCCTACCTTTAGAAGTGGAAATACCATCCCTAAGAGTGTCATTGCATGGATTGATCATGGATGAGGATTATAGAGTTGCTCAACTTCAACAATTGGAAATGTTGGAGGAACACCAAACTCAAGCTTATGATCATTTAAAAGTGTATCAAAATTGAATTTCAAGAAACTATAACAAGCATATTAAACCAAGAACCTTTCAAGTGGGAGATCTAGTGTTGAGGGAAAATCCAAAAAATTAGGTTGATAGAGAAAAGAAAGGAAAGTGGGAAGCAAATTGGCTTGGTCCTTTTGTCATTATTTCTTCATTTTTAATGGGGACTTACAAATTGGCCGATTGTGATGGTGATGAATTGCAAGAACTTATCAATAGCATTCATCTTAAGAGGTTTCACACCTGATTAGGTGAAAGAGTATCATTTGAGAGTATCAGATGAGTTAGCATCACCTTTGTACATGAGAAAAAGTCAAAAAATATACAAAAATGAGAAAAGATTAAAATACAAAAAAATCAAAAAATTCAAAAGCCAAAAACATTGGAAAAGCAAAAAAATCAGAAACATTTGGAAAATAAAAAAAATGTCGTCTTGGTGAAAGCCTAGAAAATAGGCGCCTTGATGATAAAAAAAAGAAAAAAGGAAAAAAATAAAAAAAAATTGAAAAAGAGAAAAAGTGCCTTGGTGAAAACCTAGCAATAGGCGCCTTGGTAGCAAAAAGAGAAATAATCCCAAAAGGTGAAAGCCTAGCAACATGCACCTTTTGTCCCTTAGGTGTTTCCTAGTCACATTTGTACATATTGCATTTCATCATCTCATTTTTATATCCTCATTACATCCGTCATTTGTGCATAAGTCATAATAAAGTCTCAAAACTACATTGTTGTATTCTAGGTTTCATTTTGCCCTAAGTTTCACATTGGTTACATTTATCATTTTGGGGAAAACATCATGAATTTCGGTACTAAGTGGATTCAAAAGTGCACAAATTTGGTCACACATCATAAGAAAATTTTCAGATTTAGAGGAGAGATATTTTGGAACCTTTGATGGATATCATTGTTCTACCCTAAACATGTTTGATCAAACAACTTGATCCTTGAGCTTCATTGACTTATTTTATCAAGATTAAAAATTGACAAACCCTAAATGATCAGCATGTTTGGAATTTTTTTTGAAAATTTTGATACATTTCAAAAAACTTGGAATTTTTGATGAGTTTTTCATTGACTTTTTTGAGTCATGTTCTTTTTAGCTAATCGATGATGTTTCAACTAGATTGGAAATGATGGAGACATGATGTTTTCTTAACTTCTGTGTGACTATTTTGAGGAAGATCCTTTAACTTGTGTGAATTCATCTAAGGACATGGTCATCAAAGAACCATCGAGGACATTCATATAGGAAGGAGGGTTACCTTTGTTTGTTTATGCAAAAGGATACCTTGGCTATTTAGATCTTCAATATATTAAATACCAAAATCCACTCACAACATTGAATCTAATTAAACCGGTATTCATACTCCCATAGTTAGTCATTCAACTAGTAAGGGTTGTACTTGGTTTCATAGAAGGTTAACAAATGAGATGAAATTCATATTCATATCCTTATGGTTGCAGTGGCACCAGTAAGGATTGTATCAACTCCTAGTTCCACAATGCTCAATGATGAAATTATATCTCTATTTGCATTTATTTTGCAAACCTCAAGGACAATTAGTTGCATTGCTTTTTCATGTTAGCTTAATTGCATTTTGCATGTTAGCTTAATGAATTTATTTTTAGCAATTTTTCCAAATTAAAGGGGGTTCATCATTAATGGGGATACATAATTTCAATGGTTTCAAATCATCAGTATGAAATGGTCTTTTGCATTCATAGCATTAATCATTATAAATTATATATTCATATCAAGAGAAAAGGAAATAAAAGAAGCATTAATCATTAGTCATTTATCCCAATCATCATTTGGGAATTGAATTTTATAAATTAAGTTGCATACATCAAAACCCAAAAACATAGTTGCATTCATTTTACCATTTGCACTAAATATTGCATCCATATCATTGCATTGCATAAATCATACATCATGATAAACATCAGAAAATCATATAGAAATAAGTTGCATTAACATCATTTGCATCCATCTATCTATGTCTTACTCTAAGACATTGCATCCATAGCATAATAGAAATAATATCATCATAGAATGATGTGGATAGGCATAAAAGAAATCTCATAACAACATCATCAAAGGGGAATCAATGGAAGATCATCGTAAATAAATGTCCATCATCAAATGCCTATAGAAAATATGTATATCAAAGATACATCAAAAAAATGATCCATATATCAAAGTCCTAATCAAAACTCCACATGATACATCAATACAATATCTGGATATCACAGATCCCTATCTATCTCATGACCCAGTAGGGGCACCTGATCCATCTCCTGCAATACCTGTATCTAAACCTCCTTCTCCATCGGGTTCCCTGTCACCTGATTTATCTTATGTAGAAGGTGGTACATGACTAGTGTTAGCACTGGTAGGTAACTGAGCTAAAGTAGCCAAGAACTGCTACAACATAGTCGTAACATGCTCTAACCGACCAGTAACTACAATCATCCCTACCTATAGTCATCAAAAATCCTACAATAAGCTTTCCACAATGGGAGGAACTGGAGGTGCCTATGATGCTAGAGGGGCTTCAGGTGCCTGTGGTGCTAAAGGAACCTGTGGTATCACCTGTGATGTGCTACTCTATGGATCTACCTGAGGAGCTTGTATCGGAGGAGATGGAGGTCTCTATGGACCCTATCCCTATAATGGAACCTATGGAGGAACCTGTCTAGCAACCTGAACTTATCTGTGTCTCTACCTAGCCCACTCTGCACTAACTCTTCCAAGAGCATGTCTCCGGGGAGGTGCTTGTGCCTGCACTCACCTTTGTCTAGGTTGACCAAATCCACCACCTTGGGATCTAACATGACCAACCCACATCCAAGGTCCTGTAGCTCTTTGGACCCTCTGTCTCTAAGGTCTCTTGCCATCTCCATCACCATCATCATCATCACCACCGTCATCATCAGATAGATCATCAACATTCAGAATGGGCTCAACTAAATCTATAAATCTAATAAAGTGATGTTGTAATAACCACTCTCAATACTCAATGGACATCCTTGAATTAGCTACATGTGTCATCAGATCCTATCTAACAAATCCAAGCTGCTCAATCTTTGCACATGCATACTAATAATCAACCTGAGCTACCCACATGGATCTCTCTGCATGTAACCTAGTATAAAGTGCCATACCCTGGGGAATATCCTGTACTCAGCCATACTGACGAAGCACTCTCCCAAAAAAAAATATGTCTATTCATAGTGTTGATCAATCAATCATCCACTGAGGGGAAAACATATAAGGCAACTCATCATTGTCCTCTTGCCACCTCTCACAGCTCAAATATGGTCTCCATACAACCTGATAAATATCATCGATAGTACGATGCCAAAAATCAACCTTTCCAAGATGATGCTGGACAAGCATACCATCATATAAAAATGCATACAGATATCCTCAGGCCCGCACTCATGCCTAGACTAGTCTGTTAATAGGGATATATGCTCCCAAGTCCATAGTTGTAATAGAACTACATCTGCTGAGATAGATGCGCTGCAACTGTATACAATCTCATGTAAATCATGGTAAAGCTGGGATAACACACATGAACCCCAGTCGAATATCTGAGGATGTGCAATCAAGTCCTCCAATATATGGCCCCATCTGACTGTAAAGCCACGACCTCTCCTATCAGGAAGCAATACTCCTCTAATAACTACTCCTAGTAATGATGGCAAAGTAGGAAATGAAGAAAACTGTGCCCTGTGTGTGTCAAATGATGCACCTGTTACCTGTGACACAACACTTCAATAAGTCATTAGATTAGTGAAAAATAACATAAAAGAGCAAAGGCTAGATACAAATCACTAAAACTGACTTATTGCTCCCTATCTAGGAAGAGTTTGAAAAATGCCATAATCATGCCCTCAGATTATGCACCATTTAGTGACAATACACTCCTAAGAATGAGAGATTTAATTGAAAACTAAGCTAAATGATTAGAAAGCATGTAATTAAGCTATGAAAACTGATATTATAATAATGTATGGAATTGAAACTAAAATACTATAGATATCTAAACAACATAACAATGCAATTTAACTCTAAAAATGAGGGCTATTTGCTCTCAAAAATGTCTTCTATTTATAGAAAGAGGGGTTGAAAATGGGTGGTTTAGATGCAAAGCTAAAGAGAGGTCAGGATTCCACTAGAAGAGAGTACATGAATTGTGCTTCTTCAAGTGTATCAAATTGTGACACTTCTCACAATATTATTGGATTGAAAGTAGAGAGGAATGTGATCATTTAGGGAAGAACGCCAAGAAGAATCTGGAAGATAAGGCTCATAAAGAGGGTGTAAGAGGAATTTATGAGGATGGACTTGAGTCAAATATATTAAATGATAGAATTTAAGAGGCATGGGGAGAGACATGGGCTTAAGGAATCTTCATTAATGAGGCATTAATGAGAGCCTTGAAGAAGCATGGAAAGGGTGGCTTGAGAAGGTGGACCTTAAGAAAGTCTAGCTTGAGAAAGTGGACCTTAAGGAGGTCAAGCTTGAGAAAGTGGACTTTCTCAAGTGGGTTGAGTTGCTAAGTATTCGTTAATGGAATGTGACAACATTAGGAGGTGGGTTAGAGTAGAATTTAGGATTAGGATTAAATTAGCATGGGTGAATGGGTTGAGAAGGGTTAGAACCCAGGGTAGAAGTGGTTGAGATAGGTTAGGTT
>MU227881.1:2716175-2726228 GCA_018584345.1 Thuja plicata | reverse complement strand
ACCCCACCAACCCGCAGCCTTCCCAAGGCCTGACCCGCAGAGTCACGTGGGCCCTGCGGGCTCCGTTGTCCCCACTATGGGAGCCCACAGGTCCATAGACCCACAGGCCCTGAAGCCTATGGTTTAAACCGTATAGCTCAAAGGTTGTACTCGCAGGGTACCCTACGACAGTGACAAGGGGTGGTGGCCCCCTCCACTAAACAACCAAAAATTTTAAATTAATTTTTTTAAAAACTTTCTTTGCTAATTAAAATTAATTAAAATGCACTTTACTAACTAATAACCCTATATATATATATATATATATATATATATATATATATATATTTATTTGAAAATAAATAAAGCAAAATACGAGTCTGTATTTTTTCATTTCAAGCAGCTTTACTAATTTTTTTTAACATTAGTTTGATAACATTCTATTTTTTTAATAATGGAGATATACTTTCAAAAAATAGCCCTAAAGGAAGAAAGTAGAAGTATTTTTTTTTCTAAAACCATTCAATTGATGAAAATAAGGAAAAGATATTAAATTTAACATTAATCTTTATTTTTAAGATAATTTTCAAGCATGCAATTAATTCTATTGTTTTCTCTCTTCTTCCATGCAGATCTAGATTTGGGATTTGGTCAAGAACCTGGTAAGGGTATATTTTCCTCTTTCCAATGTAAGGGATTTACAGATCTGAAGGCATTATCCTTTTTTGGCAACAATACCAAAATATCACACAAAGGAATACATCATTCACAGATTTGAAACCCTAAGGATAGTTTTAGCAACTAAATATATCAAATGAAAAACCTGATGCCCATATTACAACCAAAGTGATTTAATGAAACCCTTAAGCCCAAAACATAGATTTGACATACAATCATGGAGAAAAAACCACATAATTGATCCAATAACCTATTCTTCCAATTTTAATCAATAAAAACACATAATATCCAACAAGGAAGATTCAAACATAGGATCCGAGCATTCCAGATGCATAGAATATAGAAGCTAGAATTTACAAGATCAAGATCCTACCTTAGTAACTAATAAGAAGATCCAATTCAATTCCAAAGCAATCAAGAATCCAAAATGCTCCTAAGCTTTCAACAAATCTCCAATCACCTGAATTCTCCTTCTCCCTGATTGAACAAAATGGCTTTCAATTTAGAGTTATAAAAAACTAGGCAATTAGGTTTTCAAAAAGTGAAACCCTAATGAAATATTAATTATTAATTAAAATTAAAAGAAATGCTCTACTTCAATTTTACTTAAAACAATGCACAACTCAACTTTATAATATAAAACAAAGTCACAATTGAAAATGCATGAGAATATTTCAATTTAAATAAATCAATTAATCATGCAACTTAAAGTAATGCTCAATAATTCAACTTGCACAATTAATTACAATATTTGGATTTAACATTTATTAAATCTCAATTATTTAAATCAAGACTTGATAATTAAATTAATTAATTAAATATAGGCATTTAATTAATATTTAATATATCAATATTTTAACCTTATCAAAGGTGCAATTATTAACATCAATATTTACCATAAATTAATCATTAAATAAAATAGCCAAAAGCATCATTAAATCAATTGAAAACCATCTGTGTGTGAATGTTTACACCTTCATAAAATTAGGACAATTAACTACAATTCTATGGAAATAAATAAGCAAATTAATCTAAAGAATTGCATTTACGATCCATAACATCACATGGTTCTCTAACTAAGCTTTGCAAGTAGAGCTCCCAACCTTAATCTCTACTAGTGACCATCCTAGAATGAGAAAAATATGATAAAATGCCTAATCTAGCACTCAATTCTCTCAATTTGATACAAAGATGAACTCAAATGCTCTCATAAAATGATATGATATCTCAATTTGCTATCAAAGTGCTCTCACTATTTCTCAAAATTCTATGAAATTGCCTATAATGAGGATGCTTTGCATTCAAATTTTCTAGGATATGTTATGCTTGAAAATGGTATGTATTTATAGTAAATTCCCAAGGGTAGGGGCTAGAGTTACTTGATCATGATTAAGCCTTGGTTGTGTGAAAGACTTTGAGATGGTTTCAAATAGGGGGACAATTTAAATGGTTGTCTCAAAGGTTGAGACAAACAGACAAAATTGAGTGATTGAGATTCAAAGTTGAAAGTGAGTGACTGAGATTCAATTTTAGGAGTGATCCATGTGCTTTTGTGTTCTCAATTCCCATTGGTTTCCAAATTTCATGCTGAAAGATATTAGGATTATTTAATTCAATCAATTAATTAAATTATCCATGCAGGGATGAATAGGTTTAATTTGATTTTTTATTTAAAACTATACAAGTAATTGATTAAAATCAATTATATAATTTTGATTGATCCTTTTAGGCTTATATTTGATTATTTGATGTCATTGTTAATTAATTCTTTGATTTAACTTGGTTTTTTCCACTTTGATTGATAAATGTCCATTTGAAATTATTTTGATCCATTTTGATGAAAATTATAGCATTTGGTTGAGATTTGCAGATTTGGATGATTCTAGGACACCTGCCCAGTTTTAGGTGTCTACAAATGCCCCTCTTTGAATTGATGTGTGAAGCGCATTGATTCAAATAAAATTGCATGTCCTGATCACTGATTCAATACTTGATTGATAGATTGAACTGATCTGATTGATAACCTAATTGAATGATTAATTTGAAACCCTAATTCACCACTGATTGATTTGATGCGCTGATCTGATTAAATGATAAAAACCTAATTCACAACTATGATTTGAAATTCTAATTCATAACTCTGATTTGAAACTCTAGTTTTATACCCTAATTCACAACTGACTTGAAACTCTAATTTGATATGATACAGAATGACCCACTGATAAAATTTTGAATTTTTAATGCCCCAGATTTGATATAGACCTCTGATTTGAATATTTGATGTGGATATGATGCCCCCTCAGGAAATGAATCAAGATGATGTTTTGATAATTTGGTTAAGTTTGGGAAATTGAGATTCATTTCCCAATTAATTCAATTTTAAAATGCCCCATTTATGAGAGAATTTGATGATTGAGAAAATGTTGTTGATGTTTTAGATAAGGTGATGATGTTTGGATATCACTTGATGTCAGCCAAAATCACTTGGTTGATGTTGTATTGATGTCAATCAGATAGGATAAGTAGGTTAATGGGTTGATTGGATAAACTAATAATTTTCTCTCAAGATCTAGAGAGATGAACAAATAGATTGATTGGATAAACTAATAATTCTCTCTCAAGATCTAGAGAGATGAACAAATGGATTGATTTTCCTTCCTCAAGATATAGAGTCAGGAAATTTGATGCACTTAAGATGAGAAAATGGATGATAGGATAAATTATTGACGTTAGATGATCAATTGGATGATTTGACTGATTGATATTCGATAGGATTGGATTAGATTTGATGGGAAGCTTAATGGTGGGAGGCTGATAGATAGGGTCATTTGATGTGATTCAGGTGCAGATGTGATTCAGGTGCAGATAGAGTTAGGTTTCCCCTAATTGATAAGATGGTGAGGTTGCCCCTAGGTGAGAAGATGTATATTTATGATATCCTTGATGTATCATTAGTTAATTTGATGGAAGAGACATTTGAGGACATTGATTAGAACATTGATGATGTAATCATGATTAACTTCCACCCCCTTGATTAAGGAAAATTCCATAAAAATGCAATTAATCTATCATGAAATGGCAATGCAATGCAACTAATTGTCACTAGCTTTAGCAAAGAAATGCCATAGAGATATATTTTCATCATTGAGCATTATGGGACTGGAAATAAAGTACAACCATCACTGACCACTTCATGATGATATGAATACCGCTTTTTATCATTTTTGGTAACCTTTGGGAAACTAGTACAACCCTCACTAGTTGAATAACCAACTTTGGGAGTTTGAATACCGGCTTCATCAGATTCAACGTTGCAAGTAGATTTTGCTATTAAGATATGGAAGATCTAAATATCCAAGGTATCTATTCATGTAAACAAACAAAGGTTAACCCTCCTTCCTATATGAATGTCCTTGATGGTTCTTTGATGACCATGTCATTAGAAAAATTCACATAAGTTGGTGGATCTCCCTCAAAAAAATCACTCAAAAGAAAGAAAATATCATGTCTCCATCATCGTCAATCTAGTCAAAACATCATTGATTAGCTAAAAAAACCTGACAAAATGCAATGAAGATCATCAAAAAGCTTTTGTTTTGTGTTGTATCAAGATTTTCAATAAGAATTTCCAAACATTCTGATCAGTTAGGTGATGTCAATTTTTAATCCTGAATAATAAGGTCAAAGAAGTTCAAGGATAAAGTTGTAAGATCAAATGCTTGGGTGTGAACAATAATATCCATCAAAGGTTCCAAAATATCTCTCCTCTGAAGATCTAAAAATGTGCTCTGATATGTGACCAAAAGTAGCACTTCTAAATCCCTTTGTACCAAAAACCAATGATTCACCCCCAAGTAATAAATGTGATCATGTGTAAAACTTAGGGAAATATGAAACCTAGAATGCAACAATGCAACTGAAAGGCTTTATGCAATATTTTTGGATTTTGTAATGTTTTTGGACTTTTATAGATTTTTTGATTTTTTTGAATTTTTTTTTTTTTGGAAAATTACCAACTCTCAAACAAGATCACATTGGTTTTCCCCCAATGTCTAGCAAGGTACATGACTGATGGATTTGCAAGCTGATGGATTAGAAATGGAAAGGTCATTGATGGATGAAGAAAGTGAATATGACCCGCAGGACCATCTCCTCAAGATTACCGAAGCTAAGGAAAAAGGATATAGCAATGTGAAACATGTTTTTTGGATAAGAAATGAAATCCAATGATGAAATTCTAGATATAATATAGGATAATGACCTGATGTCATGAAAGAGGGTACTCCAAAAGAGTGGACATGTCAAGAAGATTTGGAAAACAATTTTTTTCATTTTATGTTCTTCATTTTGATCAAGACCAATGGATCAAGTTGGGTAAGATGTGGATAAGATAGCACAATCAGGATAAATGGGTGATAGAGGCTATGAGGGGATGGTTTTTGAATTATGGAAATAATGTCAAGGAATAATGAAGGTAGATTTGGGAGAAGCAAGATCATGATAGGGTAGCATAGATGCAACAAGTGAATAAGATGATGGCAAGGATAATGGTGTCAAGATACTTGATGCTCATGGATATGTTCAACCTTGTAAAGACCAAATGTAAAAGAGGGAATATAGATGCAAGTGAGATAAATGATAGGAAGATGGAGGATAGCATGGATGAAACTTTCCCCCAAGTGTAGAGTGCAAGAGGAAGAATTACGCATGACCTCTGTTTGCTAGGTTTTCATCATGGTACTTGCCCAAGGTGCCACAAGAAGTGGTTTTAACCATAGGATAGATTGATTTATCTTTACTTTTTCTACCAAGGCACCCATTTTACTAAGTTTTCACCAAGGCACTTTTCTCTTTTTCCAATTTTTTTTTTTTTTTTTTTTTCAAATTTTCCCCAACATCTGGATCTTTGGAAAATGCACTTCTAAAAGATATGCTATAATAAACCATGAATATGGCTAGGATTCTCAAAGATATTGATAAGGTGATGATAAAGGAAACATATGGAGGATAAGGGTAAATGGTGGTAAAATTTTTACGCTATAGATTGGATAAGAGGGATGGAAAGATGGAAAGTATGTGTTGGATAATGAATGTGAGGATAAGAAGAAGGTATGTAGTGGATGGAAATGTTGGCAAGGTCAAATTTGACACACACTTTGAAGGGTGGTGGAATGATGGAGAAACAATGGATGAAGGAGGTGAGGATGTAGCTAAGATAGTAGATTTTGGGATGTAGGAACCCAAAGTAGACATAAAAAGTGGAAAATATTTTGAAGGAGATGGAATGGAAGTCTTTGGAAGCTTGAATGTCAACTTTGATTTTTCTTTTGTGTGTAATTATTTCAAAAGTGACTTGGGAATCCACATAGTATTTGATTTTTATTTCTTTTGTGATTATTTTAAATGCATTTCTTCAATGAGGGATTTTGAAACCCACATTTTCTTTGATTTTTTTTTTTGCTTGGTGGACCTTTGTGGCCTTCTGAATATTTCATTTTTCTTTGTGGACCTTTGCGGCCTTTGAGATATTTATTTTTTCTTATCATTCACATGTGGATTAGATGGGACATGGTGATCTTTATGTACATGTGGATTCTTGGATTTCTGATTTTTATGTTGCACATCCAAATTGCTTCCAAAAGACTTGGGAATTGTGGGTGAATAAGAAGAATATGGAGGGTTCATATGGATTGGTGTTTGGAGATTCTTCAAGTATGTGTGCCTTTGTTGATCTTGATACATGGTAGGGTAAGTGAATGGAGAGATAGGGATGGTAGGCATGGTTGATGGAGGAATATAAGGACCTAATATGGATGGAAGGGATGAAGACTTTAGCTTTGGGACATAGGAACCCAAAATGGATTTGGAGGATGGTGAAGGCGTATGGTTGCATTTGAATGGAGGGAGAGAAGGTGTGAAAGGGATATCAACATCTTTGGAATGAGTTATATTTCCAAGGATCTCATTTTAAAGATTTATCTTTATACCAATAGGCTCATGAGTAGCTTTCATAAGAACAACTTTGATAGGATCAACCGAGATTTGAAGGGATTTATTATCATGCAATGAATTTTGAGGAATGGATTGAGGTGAATATGGAGGAATATGAAATGGATTTGATGGGATACTTCAATCTTGACAAGGATCTTTGGATGGTGTAGAGAGGGTACTTTTCTCCCGATTTTCAATATGTTCATTAGAAATGGTGGAAGAGATATCTTTATCTTGCTTGGGAAATGGAGAAGTATGTAGCTCTTGAGATGGAGGGATATATTTTTGGAAGAAATTAAATGGTGCAAGGGGATCATCATAAGATTCTATGGATATGGGACCTTCATCAAATATGGGAGGGGATTGTATAGAATCTTGATCTTGATCTTTATTGATATTTATTTCTTTTCTCTTCAAATTATTCTCTTGACATGGAGCCACTTCTATTGACAAGGTAGATGTTTGGATATGTGTGGGGAATGTTTGGATGAATGATGGAGAATCTTTTTAAATATGCATTGAAGCACATGATAGATTAGGGTCTAAGATCTTTGAAGCATGTAAGCAATTTTTAGAAAGATGTAAGTTAGCTTGGGTTTATATTAGAGGTAGCCCTTGAGGGTAGACACAATCAACATGGAAAGTATCATCATTAGGCTCACTCTTTGATGAAGGAATTTTGGATAATTGTGAAGCTTTGTGAGATGGACAAAGGATGAAAGGAGTAAAGGCTATAGGAGAAACCTTGCTAGATAGAGGTTTGTACATTACATCTTTCTTGAGAGTGGTACATTTATCTTCATTCTCTTTATTATCTTGATCACAAATAGAATAATCATGACATTTCCCTTTATCCAAGCTAGGTTTATTGCACTTAAATACTTCTTTTTGTGAAAAAGATGAAGATACAGATGACCCATCGTCATAAAGAGAAGGAAACATTGATCGTAATGATGACGCATTAAATGATGTATCCTTTTGTTTTTCCTTATTCTTCCTCAAGGTTGATGTGTCATAGTTATGAGGAAGCTTAGCTCCTGATTGAGCTAAATTTAGGAAATATGCTTCTTTATCCCGCTTCAAAATTAATTACATTGTTTCTATGAACATAGGATCTTGGGATGCTTTCAGAATATCATCTTCTATCACTTCATCATTTTGATCCTTATGGATATTTTTATCTTGATTTTGATAACTATTTTCCATCATAAGATTGATTTGTTTCTCAAATAGATTCATCATTATAAATGTTTTTGGAGAATCTGATCTATTTGTTGCATTGACCAAGAATAACTCCAAAAAGGGTATCCGAATATGATTTCAAAGTTTTTCCAAACCCTCAGGAAATGTCCACTATTTTCCCTTCTTTTTTTTTGGGCGTCACTTGCCTGTGTGTAGGCGTGACTTAAAACTTAGTACGTGGTGATTGGAAATTTCTTAAGTGCTACTCTATAATAACGCAGATGACTTTTGCCTGTTGATAGGTGTTATTTAACTTTTTACAGGCATTGTTTAATAATTCACAGGTGTGACTTTGTCTTTCACAGGCATTGTTAAAATAGTCACAGGCATGACTTCACTGCATATAAGTGTCTTCTCCCTGTGCACAGGCGACACTTTGCAGATCCAGGTTGTAAATTTTAGAATTTTTAAAGGTTTAAAAGTTTAATGTCTTTGATCATGTCTACAGGATATTATTTCTTTGAAAATAAAATACAAACACAACACACATGTCAAGTTTTCACCATGTCCCTAAAACAACACTAAAAGTGTATGTTCTTGGTCATTTTCACAAGTATAAACAAGAATGTCTTCCAAGCAATCTACCTAGAGTTAGATTTGGCTTTTAAACATGTTTGGATTTATAAGGTAGGCTTACTATTTTAATAAGGTTTTATTTAACACCTCTGTTCTAAATCATGCCAATTTCTTTTACCCCTTGCGGGCTTCCCATACACACAAAAGTATGATTTTGTACAATCCTGAAGGACTACTCAAGGAAGTGAAGATGACTTGTACACAACTTAGTCACTTTTCGATTAAGGTAAAGTGCATTTATTTATAGTGGGTCAGATAGTATTGCGGCTAAAGCGATTGTCTCCCACTTGGGGTTGTTCCCTCTCACTACCTTCGTAAATGAATTCTTGGGAGGCAGGACCTCTAAAGCTCTAATTGATATAGCATATATAGAAAAATAAGAAATCAAATTTGGTTCAACAAGTTTGGGAGTTTTATTAACTTAGAAAGTTAAGAGCATATCCCTATTATCGTTCCTTGTCCCATACACCTCAAACACATTTGTTCTTTTCAACCCCTTGACAAGGAGGTTCTTAAAATGGAAATGTTTGGTTAATTCCTTCCCTTTCTTTCTACAATGTTGAACTCAACATATTTGGCTTTTTGATCCACTTTGAAAAGTGGAGAGCATATGCCTAATGTTTGTTCAGTTTGGACAATAGTAGGGTTTTTTTACTATTAAACTATATTCAAAGGAATGCCACAATATAATCAATGAAAGCTTGTTTAAGTAGAATACCTTGTTTCAAAGCTAGCAAAGGATAGGCGCATTTTTGATGACTTTTTTTTTTTTGCTTTTTGATACTCACCTAGTGGTGATAGTTCCCACTCTGACTCCACCAACAAGTTAGTCAACCCAAAGAGAACAAAGTAAAGAAAAACTTGAAACCAAATTGACAAAATGCTCCTAAGTTCTTTTTGATCAAATTTTGCAAAAATCAAGCTTAAAGAACTCAAAAAAAAAATCAACTAAAGAGTAGGGAATTTTCTTTTGTATGCAAAAAAAACTTTGATGTAGTGATCATACAAATGTTCTTATTCTTTTAAAATTTCTAGAATATTAGAAGCATAAATTTTCTTAGAAAGTTTAGTTTGTGATCTTACCTCTTTACTAGGCCTTGTAACTCTGATTTCTAGTTTTTGTACCTTCCTGTGCTTGCTCATTTGTGGGAAAAAACATAGAGAAGAATTATAAATCAGAATTTAATGATCTGACAAAAAAATAAAATAGAAAGCATTAGGCGACATTTGTCATGCCCAAAACTAGAGAAAAACACACATACAATTTTTTTTTTTTTTTTATACGCATGTGCAACCCACTAACAGGGAAGTATTTGAGGTAATGTGTTATCACGATAAGAGTAGTCTTCAAATTGCAAGGTATATGCATAAGTTAAATTAGGGATACATCACCTACAGAGGTAAATAAGAACATTAACTAGCCATACGGGTTATGTGAATAAGTGGATTGGTTGATTTACCCCTAGGTCCAAGTTTTAATATTCGTATAATTATCAGGATGATATTCTGTTGTGAGGGGTCATACGTTGAAATAGGTTGTCCTGGAAGTCACGTTGTTTCCTAACCTTAGTTACAACTTAATCAATA
>MU227881.1:2669188-2684798 GCA_018584345.1 Thuja plicata | reverse complement strand
ATCAAGCATGTCAAACAGTAATGCAAAACATATAAATGATCCATGTGCATATAAACCTAGGGTCAGTATTGTCAGAAAACCATAATCAAAATGACATCCTAACATATACATCAACATCATGAAATAATCATATGCAAATAGGTGATATAACACTCTAAGCAATGAATCAATAGTATACTAAAATGTGATACATAAATATCCTTTAAACTATCTGAAATAAACCACACATACATGAAAAAGACCTAAAAGAGTTCGATAACTGAAACTAAAAAGAAAACAAGGGGTGGGTATTATAGAACACAAGTATATAATCACAACAACATAATACTTTACTAAATGGGTTGAAGTTGTCCCTTTATCAACTACAATAGGAAAACAAATTTCCATGTTTATCCTAAATCATATCATTTGCAGATATGGAATTCCTCATGCCATCATCATGGATAATGGAAAATATTTTAAAAACAAAGATATTGATGAACGTTGTGACACATTCCACATTACACATCACTCTTTATCCATTTACTATCCCCAAGGTAATGGACAAGTAGAAGCCACCAACAAGAAGATCCTTAAAATCCTTAAGAGATCAGTTGGAAAATCAGGAAAGGATTGGCACCTTCAAATTAATCCAGCATTATGGGCCTATAGGACTAGTATTCAAACCTTAACAAGAGCTACACCTTTTTCTTTGGTCTATGGGGCTGAAGCTCTTCTCCCTTTAGAAGTTGAAATACCATCCCTCAGAGTTTCATTGCATGGATTAATAACGGATGAGGATTATAGAGTTTCCCACCTTCAACAATTGGAATTGTTGGAGGAACATCAAACTCAAGCCTATGATCATTTGAAAGTGTATTAGAATCAAATTTCCAAGAACTATAACAAACATATCAAGCTAAGAAACTTTCAAATAGGAGATCTAGTATTGAGAGAATATCCAAAAAATAGGCTGATAAAGAAAAGAAAGGGAAGTGGGAAGCAAATTGGCTTGGTCCTTTTGTCATCATTTCTTCGTTTGGGATGGGGACCTACAAATTGGCTGATTGCGATGGTGATGAATTTCTAGAACCTATCAATAGCATTCATCTTAAGAGGTTCCACACCTGATTTAGAGGAGAGAGTTTTAGAATAAAGAGTATAAATTGAAGAGTATCAGATGAGTCCAACATCACCCTTGTACATGAGAAAATTTAAAAATACCCAAAAAAGGAGAAAAGATCAAAGATACCAAAAAAAATAGAAAATTTCAAAAAAGCCAAAAACATTTTGAAAAAGAGAAAAAAGTGCCTTGGTGAAAACCTAGCAATAGGCACCTTGGTAGCAAAAAAAAAGAGAAAAAGAGAAAAAGGAAATAATCCCAAGAGGTGAAAACCTAGAAATAGGCACCTTTTGTCCCTTAGGTGTTTCTTAGTTGCATTTGTACATATTGCGGTTTCCTCATCTCACTTGTCCATATCCTCATTGAATCCATCATTCATGCATTGCCCTAATAAAATCTCAGAGCTGTATTTTGTCACATTCTAGGTTCAGTTTCCCTAAGTATCACATTGGTCACATTTATCACTTGGGGGCACACATCATAGATTTTGGTACCAACCGGATTCAATAGTGCAAACATTTTGGTCACACATCAAAAATGGATTTTTAGATTCAGGAGAAATATTTTGGAACCTTTGATGACTATCATTGTTCAACCCTAAATAGTTTGATCACATAACATAATCCTTGAATCTCATTGACTTATTTTATCAGGATTAAAATTTGACACACCTTAAATGATCAGATTGTCTAGAATTCTTACTTGAAAATCTTGATACATTTCACAAACACTTGGAATTTTTGATGATTTTTTCATTGCCTTTTTTGAGTCATGTTCTTTTTCACTAATCAATGATGTTTCGGCTAGATTGGCAAGGATAAAAGACATGATGTTTTCTTAAGCTTCTGAGTGACTGTTTTGAGGAAGATTCTTTAACTTGTGTGAATTAGTCTAAAGACATGGTCATCAAAGAACCATAGAGGACATTCATATAGGATGAAGGGTTAACCTTTGTTTGTTTACACAAAAGGATACCTTGGTTATTTATATTTTCCATATCTTAATACCAACATCCACTTGCAACATTGAATCTGATTAAACTGGTATTCATACTCCCATAGTGGGTCATCCAACTAGTGAGGGTTGTACTTAGTTTCTTAGATAGGGGTACCACATGAGAAAAATTCATATTCATATTCTTATGGTCGCAGTGGCACCAGTAAGGATTGTATGGACTCCTAGTTCCACAATTCTCTATGATGAAAATATATCTTAGTTTGCATTCCTTTTGCAAACTTCAAGGACAATTAGTTGCATTGCATTGCATTTTTCATGTTAGATTAATTGCATGTTGCTCTTTTGCTTGCGTTCTCAAAAGCTTAGTTCTCAAATGGCTTGTCTTTCTAGAAATTTTCAAAGTTCAAGGGGGGGATAACATGTTGATAATGTTTCATCAAATCATATGGGTTTCAAGTCATTTCAAAAATAAGATTATCCTTTGCATTCATCATCATTAATCATTATTCATTATACATTCATGTCAAGTGACAATCAAGAAAAAGATACATTATTCATTATTCATTATTCATTATCCATATCATCATTAAGAGCTGCATATCATAAATTAAAATTGCATACATTCAAAAACACAAAAAGATAGATGCATTTCATTTATCTTAGCACTAATTATTGCATTCATTGCATTGCATAATCCATACATTGTTTAAACAAAAAACATAGAGTTAAATTGCATCAGTTGCATCCATTTATCTATGTCCTACTCTAAGACATTTGCATCCATTGCACAATAGAAATAAATGAATCATAGAAACATATAGACATGCATAAAAAGAAATCTCATAACATCATCAAAATGGAGAAATCAAAGCTCATCATAAGACAAATGTCCATCATCAATGTCTATAGCATAAATAGTACATCAAAGGTACATCAAAGGTACATCAAAGTCCTGATCAAAAAATACATATGATACAAATGATATACATCTTGGGTCCATATCTATCTCATGACCCAGCAGGGGCACCTGAACCATCTCTAGCCAAACCTGTGCCTGAACCCCCTGCGCCATCTGGATCCCCATCACTTGATCTATCCTGTACGCCAAGAGGTGCCTGACTAGTGCTCATAATGGTCAGTAACTGAGCCAGAGTAGCCAGGAATTGCTACAGCATGGTCGTGACCTAATCTAATCTCGCTCTAATGGTATTCATCCCATCCTATAACCCCTAAACATCTCGCACTATATCATCTAAAAATGGAGGTGCCTATGATGCTGGAGGAGCTTGTGGTGCCTAAGGTGCTAAGGGTACCTACGGTATCACCTGTGCTGAGCTCACATGTGGATCAACCTATGGTATATGTACCTGTATAGGATCTTGTCTCGCCTCCTAGACCCATCTGTGCCTATGTCTGGCCCAATCTACATCCACTCTCAAAGGATCTTGACCCTGAGGTACCTGTGCCCCTGCTAATCTATGCTTCGGCTATCTAAAACCACCACCTTGGCCTCTCGCATGTTCGCCTCTCATCCGAGGCCTAGCTTCTCTCTATACCTGTGGTGCTCTGGGTGCTCTCTGGACTCTGCATGGCGTGGTCTACCACCATCATCCCCATCATCTCCACCATCACCATCATCCTCAGAAAGCTCATCAACATCAGGGATAGGCTCTGCCAGATCCATGAATCTCATGAAATGATGTCGCATGAACCACTCTTGATACTCTGCTGACATCCCTGCGTCTGTAACCTATGGTAGCATATCCCAAACCCCATACCCTAGCTGATCTATCTATAGACAAGTTGACTAGTAGTCAACCTATGCTCCCCACATCAACCTCTTAGCCTGTACTCGAGCATATAATGCCATACCCTGTGGCATATCCTGCATCCGACTGAACTAGTGTAACACTCTGTCACAACAAAATCTCTCAATAACCAATGATGACCGACCTATCATCCATCAAGGTGAAAACATGTAGGGTAACTCATCGTCATCCTCCTATCATCTCTTACACTACAAGTATGGCCTCCAAACCACCTAATCAATGTCATCAATCATGCGTCTCCAAAAATCAACCTTGCCCAGACGATGCTGGACAATCATACCATCATATAGAAATGCATATGGGTAACCACGAGCCTAAACTCATGCTAACATTGGCCTAGTAATAGGGATATGCTCCCATGTCCACAACTGTAAAAAAACTGCACTTGCAAAAATAGCTGCACTACGCTAATATTCAATCTCATGTAAATTATGATACAACTGTGCCAACATATAGGAACCCCAATCCAATCTCCATGGATGAGAAATCAGGTCCTCTATAATTTGGCCCCATCCAACTACAAAACCATGTCCTCACCTATCTGGCACTAATAATCCTCCTATCATAGCTCCTAATAATGCTGGTAGGGTGGGAAATGAGGCAAACTGTGCCCAAGTAATGCAATCATCTGCAATGGTGTTATCTCCAAACACCCGTCTGCAAACACTACTATCATACACTGCATCTTAATACACCTTCTCTCCATGAGTTGAGATCCTCAATAGTCTATATACATCCTCTGGCGTAATAGTCATCTTGCTGAGAGGTAAGTGAAAGGTATTATGGTCAGAGTGCCATCACTCTGCCATAACTGTCAATAAACCTTGGTTCAGCTGAAACCGAGGGAGATCCAAAAGGAAACTAAGACCACAAGTCTCAATAATACGTTGCTCAGGAGGTGTAAGCTCATCTACCAGGTCAAATATCCATAACAATACTCCTCGCACCTGCAACTTTCAGTAATGCTCCTACATTTTGAAACAAAGTGCATCATGTTATTTTTTCTCTTGATGAACCATTCTAAGTCAATCACAACACATTAAATATATCTTTTCTCTAACTTAAGCATATCAACTTATTGCTCCTAACCTCTATATCATGAGACATAAGGATGATTTGTAATCATATTTGATTGACCTATCAAACATTCATCATTATGACTTTTCTAAACATCCTAAACACTATGTGACATTCTAGATGAACATTTTCTAGCTTGGAACCTAATTGAGTCATCTGGATGATAAATCAAACTAAGTTCATCTATTTTTCCTATATCAACTTTAAACTTTATGGTAGGCGGCACTTAACTGAGTGTACGTGGCTTTTTAAGCCACGCAACTTTTCAATCTTTAAAAGTGACACTTTACCATGCAGAGGTGGCGCTTTACTATTTAGGCGGCCTTTTGTAGGCCTATGCAGCTTTTAAACTATCATACGTGGCTTTTAAAAAATGGTGTTTTTAGGTGGCACATTGTCTATTTTGGATAGCAATTTTGACCTAGCTCCTACATGGCTACGGATTGTGCGTACACAGATTTTCACAGCACAAATGCAAATTTTAACAGGCCTACACAAAACTATACCTATCCTACATGGAATTTGGCTAAAGCTTTTCTAAAGAGTAGTAAAAACATGCAATAAATGAAAATTTCAAAGCAATAAATGCACCAAGAGGGTTCAAACCACTCATCAGAGGCTCGTAGTCAGGAGGTCTCTGATATCTACACACTCGCTCAAATCTGTGCTCTCGTATGGGGACCACCATCACTATCAGTCGTCAGAGGATCAAAGAAAAATCTCAATAGTGAAAAGTGAAAATGAATAGTAATTTTGGGTTTTTCAACCTATTTAAGCTATTTTAAACCTATTTTATGAGATTTTTGACCCCGTCAAATTTAATCTACATATTCCGCTCACTGGGGCATTTGTTTGTCATCTTTTCACCTCATTGTTTATCAGAAATGCTATCATCTTTGATCTATCCTTTACACTTTGTTCATCAAAATTTTTTACCTACGATCAAGATGATTCCATTTTTGAAGGGGCATCATCATATCATCAAATTGGGATTCTGCAGCATATCTTGTATCAAATCTGGGGCATTAAAATTTCAAACTTTATCAATCAAAGTTTCATATCAGAGTTTCATATCAAGGTTTCATATCAGGGTTTCATATCAGATTTTCACATCAGAGCATCATATCAGGGTTCCATATCAGGGTTTTCATATCATATTTTCATATCAGGGTTTCATATCAGGGTTTCATATAGGAATTTTCATATCAAGGCTTCATATCAGATTTTCATATCAGAGTTTCATATCAGAGATATCATATCAGGGTTTCATATCAGGGCTTCATATTGGGATTTCATATTAGGGTTTCATATCAGAATTTTCATATCAAGATTTTCATATTGGGATTTTCATATCAGGTTTTCATATCAGCTCATCAGTATCAGCTCAATGATCAGGACAATCAAGCTTTCTTTGAATTACTATGCTTCACACATCAATTCAAAGAGGGGCATTTGTAGACACCTAAAATTTACCAGGTGTATCTCAAGCATTCCAAATTATAAATCTCAGCCAAATGTTTCAAAATATCATCTCAATGCAAAACAAATGGATCAAAACAAATGGACAAAAATTAAATCAAATTAAAGGATCAAATAATCATGAAATCAAATAATTAAATTCAATCCTAAAGGGATTAATCAAATTATGCAATTGATTTTTCAATTGTATAGTTCAAATCAAAAGGATCAACTCCAACCCAATCACCCTTCCATGGCTAATTTAATTAAATGATGGAGTTATTTAATTTCTAATATATTTGAGACAACCAACCAACTTTCCCTCCATTGGATAGATATTAAAATAATAACAAAATAAAGAGAAACATGAAGTTGTTTAATTCAATGAGCAAGGAGAACGAAGATTTACCATGAATAAATTCAAATACTAGGAGCATGCACCAAAGATCCAAACAACAAGGAGACAAGATTTTAAAGGGGAAAAAGAATGAAAAAAATCCCGTGATATAGAGAATGGGAAAAAATGCCTAAGAATGAGAGAGAGAATGTGAGAGCCAAGCTCATACAATAGTTCAAGAAGAAGGATTAACCTAATAACTAAAGAGAGAAGGAGAGACATCTCTTTAATAGAGATGTGAGAGAGGAGTTGCATGGTAACTCCCATATCTACGAATGCCACATTTAATTATTTTGTGAGACAAGTGTAGGATTCCTCATAAGGAGGAATAACTAAATAAGAAATTACAATAAAAGGAATTATCCTCACACTTGTACAGGAAGACAAAAAATGTGTAGGGATTCCATAAGAATCTCCTACTTACAATAGTACAAGTAAAGATTAATTC
Source organism: Thuja plicata (assembly GCA_018584345.1). Lineage (NCBI taxonomy): Eukaryota > Viridiplantae > Streptophyta > Pinopsida > Cupressales > Cupressaceae > Thuja > Thuja plicata. The sequence continues at coordinate 2,677,530 of MU227881.1, read as the reverse complement.
TAACACCCCCGTTTAATCTTTACTTGGGGTTTTAGAAAAATATGCAACTGGATTATCCTTCTTGTAGTAGAGGAGGATAACTTGTGTTTCTTCACTTTGTGTTGATAGAAGGTGATGGTGCAATGATAAGTGCTCGGATCTTGAAATAGGATTCCTTTGATTTTCATAATGCAAGAGTGTAGGAGTTTGTGGATATAGGCCCAAATCTTTGAGTACACTTTGAAGTTGTTCATTCTTACTTGTCCAAGAAGGATCACCTCTATCTATAAAGAAACAAGAACCATGAGGGGATCTCCCATTATTGGGATTTCCTTCTAAAGCTAAATCAATAGAAGCTGAGTGATAATCATCAAATGTAATTTCATCATAAAGAGGTTTTGTAAACCAAATGGATTCATTAGTAGAATTATAATAAAGAGTAGAAATAGGACAATCACCATCAATAATATCAATAAGAAGATTAGAGTTTACAGAAGGAGGTTGGTCCTCCATAGTAACCATTTGAGTGTCATGAAATTCATAATCTTCTTTGAAGCAGATAGGAACATAATCTCATGTAATACATAAGGGAAAAGTGACATGGATAAATGTATTAACAATTTCATCTTCTTGTTCTAAAATATTATCCAAAGCAGAATAGGTATACGAAACATCATCAACCTGTAACATGTTATCTCTATGAGGAAAATAGGAAGCAAGGGGATCATCCCCAAAACAAACATCATCACATGGGTCATCCCAAATAGAAAAGTCATTTAAAGGATACATAATGTCACAGTACAGAGTAGAGTTTTGGTGAGTTTGAAATGTGTTCTCCAGGACATGCCAAGCCTGATGATCCTCAGTACAATCAGAGAATCCAATTAGACCAAATGCTTCCTCATCTTTGAATTGCCAAGAATCCTAGTCAACCTGAGGAGCGGTGGATGTCAGTTTCAAATTTGGTGAAGTCACAATATCTGAAAGGTGTCGAGTTTGTAGAAAATCAAACATGTGCGGCCTCCAAATAGTATAATTGGAATTTGTAAGTTTAAAATATAGCATTAATGTAGACATGATTAATTATTAAAATTAACTGAAATAAAGTTAAATGCAAGTTGCAAGATATAAAGATGAATCCAAAAAACTAATTTAACGCGATTAGTAAATATCAATATGCAAGAATATTTAACAATTAAAAAATTTAAATTTTTTGTTTAAATTATGAAACAAATTTATATTGCAATTAAATGACGGATTAGAAAAAGAAATAAATTTAAAAAACCAAAATGAATATGGTATTAAAATGATATTAAAAGATAAAACATAAAGATAAATTAGTCTGCAGATATATTTTAACAATAAATGAAATGAAGGACTACAAAGTAATGATTATAATCTGCAAGTTTAAAAGGAATAAGAATCAAATGATAAAACCTGCAAGTAACCTGCACAAGAGCCAAAAAATGTTAAAGTGATCTGCAAAGATATGATGAAAAAAAATGTTATGAAAAGAATAGCAGAGCCTGCAAAGAATGATGAAGATTCTCCTGCAAAAAAAATGTTAGATGAATTATTAGCCTAGTATTTAGGGACTCAAAGCTAGTTTAATGTGTCAAATAAACCAAAAGATTGATGGAAATGGTGATGATCACAGCCTTCTGATCCCATGAATATTCCTCTTCAATTAAGGTAAGAGCTCTCTGCCTAAACTTCCTGCAAATTATGCATGAAAACGTAAATTCTGAGAGATGTTATAACATGGTAGTGCATGCATAGACAACATGATCACGTGAGTTTGTTTGTGGAAAATAATCAACTTCAAGACTTTAGATAGAATTCTATTGCTATTACTACCTTCTCATTGTGTCAGACATGCAAGTGACAAATTAGTTTGACATAGCACAAGTTATAGCTTGTAAAACCCAAATCAACATTCACATAAAGAAGCAAATCTGCATAGAAAGATAGGGAGAAAGAAAAGGGAAAGAGGGGAGAAATAAGGAGAAATCCAACGAAAGGAAGAAAGGGTTAAAAAAAAAAGGCTGCACAAAGTTAGAGTAAAACTGAATATAAATTAGTGCAAGGAAGTAAGTCTGCAAAGATAAGGGCTGCGTGAGCAGCTAGGTTGCACAGTGGGAGGAGAAAGGTAGTGAGAGCAGCAAGGGAGGGAAGGCTACTCACATGGGAGGAGTTAGCAGCCAGGGGAATGCAATGGCTACACGGGATGAAGTGAGGGAGGGAGGAAAGGGAGGGGAGCTGATGCAAGGGGAGGAGAAGAATGCAGGGAGAAATAAGGTGATGGGATGCAAAGCTGTGTAGGGGGGGTAGTGAGGAGAGTGGGGGGAGATGAAAAAGATGTTGCAAGATAAAGACAAAGCTGTGCAAAGAAGATATTAAAAGTTTGAAATATAATGTTAATCAATATAATGCTAATCAATATAAAAATACTGTAATAAGTTCTGATATTTGTAAATATAATGCTGATCAAAAAACAAAGATTTAACCAATTCAATATACAAATATTTAACCAATATATAGAGATGAATAAATAGAGATCAAAGATCATACAAAAAGATATGCTGAGATAAATTTTTGGGATACAGAGATATATAAAGCTACAGAAACATATTAAAATCAACACAAGATAAATATAAGCATCTGCAGATAATGAACAAAAGAAAAAATGTTAGCAAAGAGCTGTAAACTAGATTTATGAAACCTTGCAGAAAACTAGAGATTAAAATCTTGAATCCTGTAGATCAAATAAGATAGATCAATAAAAAACCAGCATGCAAGTATAGATCCAAAACATGCAAAAGGAGTTAGATTAAAGATTTTGATTTCAATTTATTTTTTCTCAATCAGATTAGTTAGAAAATATACTAGCAATACTCGCTCTCAAGAGTCTCCGATATTGGAGTGCTCCAAGATATGGTAGCTCCTTCACCTGTAAACTCAATAGAAGATTAAACCAACCTGCTTTGATACCATGTTAAAATAATAACAAAATAAAGAGAAATAGGAAGTTTTTTAATTCAATGAGCAAGGAGATTGAATATTTACCATGAATTAATTCAAATACTAGGAGCATGCACCAAAGATCAAAACAACAAGGAGACAAGATTTTGAAGGGGGAAAAGCATAAAAAACCCCCATGATATAGAGAATGGGAAAAATGCCTAAGAATGAGAGAGAGAGAGAGAGAGAGAGGCTCATACAATAGTTCAAGAAGAAGGATTAACCTAAAAACTAAAGAGAGAAGGAGAGACATCTCTTTAATAGAGATGTGAGAGAGGAGTTGCATGGTAACTCCCATATCTACAAATGCCACATTTCAATAGTGTGTGAGACAAGTGTAGGATTACTCATAAGGAGGAATAACTAAATAAGAAATTACAATAAAAGAAATTATCCTCACACTTGTAGAAGAAGAAAAAAAAGGTGTAGGGATTCCATAAGAATCTCCTACTTACAATAGTACAAGTAATGATTAATTCTAACAAGAGCACCTCAAAGCTTTTGACTTAACCAAGCTTTGATCATGATCAACTCACTCTACCCCCTAGCCTTGGGAAAATGCTATAAATAAAAGCCATTTCCTATGTTTGGAATCCAAGAATTCAAGAGAAAAAGCATCCTTATTATAGGCACATTGAGATCCTATGAGGAGCATTTGAGAGATTTCAGCATTTGCATAGCATTTTAGCATATCATGTTTAGGAGCATTTGTTGTTTTCTAACATAATCTTGGAGCATTTTTGAGCATTTTGAGCTTTATAGCTAGATTTGAGCATTAATTTTCATGCATATCTCATTCTAGGATTGTCCTTGAGAGAGATTAAGCCTGAGAGCTCTCTTAACAAAGCTTGGATAGAGAACCGTGAGATGATATAGTTTGTTTAGTTTCAATTCTTAGATTAATTTATTTATATTTCCATAGAATTGTTTCTTTCATTCTTAATTTCATGAAGGTGTATTTTCTTACACACAACACTGACTCCCCAAACACAAAGGCTCAAAAGACAAAAATATGCAAACAAAGAAACAAATAAAAAATAAACTACAGACGTCGTGGCAATGGATTTTTTTAATCTCTTTGAATGGTTTCTTTATCAGATTCATCTACTCAATCTTGGCATCCTTTTGAAACATGTCATTCAATGGTTTTAGTATGTCTCTAAAGTCACTAATAAAATTCCTCACAAAATTCACCTTTCTGAAAAAAGATTTCAATTCTTTTTTTCTATTTGGAAGAGTTGATTTGAGAATGGCCTATACTCATCCATGTACTATTACTATTCCATCTATAGAGATGATGTATCCTAAATTTTTTCCTTCGGTAACTCCAAACACATATTTATTCGGGTTGAGTGAGATCTCGTACCTCCTGCATCTTTTAAGAAACTTTTGTAAGTCATCTAAATGATCCATCAAATATTTAGAAAATACTATCAGATCATCCATGTAGATAATTATATATTCCTTGACTAAAATTTTGAAAGCAGTTTCCATCACCCGCTGAAAGGTTTCCCCTAGAAATGATAAAGACGAACAACATTCAATGATACACAAATGTCCCCCCACTTGGTGGTAAATGTTATCTTTAGTATGTCTTCTTCCTATACCATAACCTAATTATTACCTGAATAACCTGTTGGGACTCTAAAAATTTTAAATAAATTTTAGAGTGGCTAAGTTAAAAATTTCTCTAAGGCACAAGTCACTGCCCCTAAAAGTTTTGAAAGAGCCCTAGTTTGATGCAAGTAAAAAGTGACCCTTATATTTTCATGATAAAATAATTGGAGAGTGTGTTTAACACCTATCATTAAGAAAGTATAGTGGGTTTCAGCTCTCAGATTTCAATTTTGATGTGTTTTGGAGGTAGTCATTTGGAGGTGGGTAAAAGCACAAAGTTGTGTAACGTTTCAAGACCACTTATCAGCACAACTAAATTTGAGTATTTCTAACTAAAAATTAAATTTTGTCAAACATATGGTCTATCTAGATTCATTCTAGCTAATCTAGATAAGTGGTTAAAATTTTTCAATTGGAAATGTCTATTAAATGCATGTTTTATACCAATTTGGGTCCAATTACCAAAGAAATAAAATTATTTCATAAAAGCAATGTTTCAATAACTCCTACTCTTTTTAATGATATTTTTAAGAAATATAAAAAGTACCCTTTTGCAGAGCTCAGAGTCAAGATTATTTTCATCTAAATTTTATAGTTTTTTGATTAGATCTAATATATTATAATTTCAAAATACAAGTAGATATTTTAACATTCGAGAAGATGTTGCTTCAAATAAATAAAAAGATAGTAAATCATATCAAAAAAATTTAAAATTTATATTTAACATTAGAGGAGAGAGTCATCTTCAAGAATATGTAATTTTTTCTGAATGGTGTAGATTTGACAGGGAAAATTTGGTGGGAGATGAAAATTGTTGATTTCATATAAGTTCAACTTTGAGCAGTTATAACGGAGAAAATATACATTGAAAACCAATCCATTTTCTTTTCTACACTAGCTATACATTTTATCAATAACATATTTTAAAATAAGAGGAAAAATAGATTATTTGCATATACTTGTTTGGTGGGAACTAGACCCCAGATTTTTAGTAGTTTTCAACAGTTAAAAAATGGACTTTAAAAATTAAAAAAGCAATGTCAGTTCTTATTCAATTTTTTTTTTTAAAATTACAGGCATAAACTTCATCCATTTTTACAAATTTCATCAGTCTACATAATCCCCAAATTCTAAATACGAATTCCATTTTTATGTCCTTAAATTTAAACAGTTTGCATGTTGTGGTCCTTTTCCTTTATAAAAGTGTGACATAGGTTTATCTAAAAGTGCATATTTCCAGTTATCACTAAGTAACCTACTTTGGAGGTTTTCATCTTTGGCCAGATTGATACCCGAGACATAAAGAGTGTTCCAAGTTGTTGTAGCCATGAAAATAAGTTAGCATACCCATCTACAGATCCCTGTGAGTTCTTGTGTTAAGTTTTCCATGGCCTTTCTATTTGTAATTTATTCTGTTTCTCAGAATCTGAATTGCAGAGTTATAGAATAACCTACTTTGAGGTCTTGCAAGTTGCACCCAATTCAAGGAAAGGAGGAATTGAATGTTCCCCCATATTGAAAACATGAAAATTTACCTCCATGAAGAGTTTTAGATCATGGTCAATCCATTTGACCACTTTACCCAGCCAATTCCAAATCAGTTTTTTGCATTTTTACTGTGTTTAAGTTCAGAAAGTAGTTGAAGTGTTGACTTTGAAGATTAATTCTGGTTGACCTGTTGGCAATTAGAGAAATATAGTTAGAGTCTCATAATCCCTGTGTGGAAGTGAATTTATGTCTAAGGTTTCTGATCATGAGGTGTGCATTTGGTGGGTTTGTGAAATCAAATCCAAAGGCAATTTATGCAGATTCCTAGTGTGGGCAAAGTTAAATTTGTAGAATAGCCACTTTCAAAAGTTTGTAACTTCATATCAGATGATTGTCTTGGGATACCGATTGTGGGTCTATACTCCTTGTATGTGATTCTTCTATCAAAATCAGGAGTGGAGTCTTAGGGATTGTTTTTCCATTTGTTCAAGGTCATTTTTGGAACTAGTTCCCATGGTGTTTGCAAGTGTCTTTTCCAGTCTGTATTAAATAGTCAAATTTGGAGATTAAAATAGTTTGCGTTAGAAAGCATTGTGGAGATATGTTTTTGCAGAGTGATAGTCAACATGAAAGTATCAAAGTCTTCTAGATTTGAGTGTTCTGGGAAGTCTTTTAGTCAAATTTTAAAGTCGTCTCTAGAGGCTAGATGCTATTAGTGAGATCAGTTTGTAGAAATATACAGAGTTGTTTTTAATGGCCACTAGTTCAATGCTTCATGGTCCAATTGCACAATGGTTCATATTTATGTAATATAAAGGTGAAAGTTGATTTCAAGAGAAATATTTTCAAACTAAGATCTCAGGAACACATCATTTTATTGAAGTTAAATACTCAGTTTATGTGGTTTTAAAGTATACTATTATTTAAAATCATTTTATGATTTACATAATAATAGTTTTGGATGCTAAGAGTCTTGCAACTGATGTGAATCTTCATAAGTCCAAGGAGTTTCTTAATGTAGTAGAAGTCTTGAAATCAAACAAAGATGTGTTTTTGGATTTCCTTGAACAACCAAATGCATTATTGAAAAAGCAAGTTAGAAATTTAGAGTTTAGTTCACAGTCTCTATATCAATCAAAACAAATTTATATATTAAAGTCAATCAATGCAATAAGAAAAAGCCAATGGTTGAAGGAGGATGATAATAGGGAAATATCTCTCAAGAAGCGATCACAAAATCAAAAGAATCTCATAAATGAGAAGGTGGAGATCTTTTAAAACATAGTGTGGACTCTTACTAAGCCAATGCATGGTGGTAAAAAAAACTTTACAACTCCAAGCCAATGCAAAGCATGCACATTGTAAACAAAATACAAGGAGGCCAACGCAATGAGAAAAATACATTGAAAAAATTCAAATGCAATTGCAATTGGTAGGTGAGCTCAATGCCACAGAGAAGAGGCTGCGTAATGCATGAAGGCGAGAAAAGTGGATTGCTCAGGATAATGAGAAGTCATACAATGTCATGGTGTAAATGTTGGAAGGCCTACATAGGAGAGGATATGGGGCTATGTTTTGAAGTGGAGGACTGCACAACACATTATATAGAAAGGCCTGTGCATGGTAATTGAAAGGCCTACGCATGGTAATAAGGAAGGACTGCACAAGCATAAATAGAGAAGACAATGCATGGACTTGGAGGCTTGTTGTATGTGTCTGAATGTGACCTCTAAATTAGGCACAAACACAACATAGTCATTACTCAATCATCAAATTGCAAAAATGAACATGAATTATTCATTCCATAATATTGATTGAATCAACCTGTTGCCTCCTATTTAGTTGGAGTTTTTCAATTACTCTCAGAATGAGAGCCAACAACCATGACCATTGCTAAAATGGAGGATTTGAAAGCATTGAAAATTGAAATTGCAACTATTCTATATGAGAAATGCCATTACAATCTAAGAATGGAAATGCATATTTTAAGCTAAGAACTTGAAAAGATAATAGAATTAACCTATTTGATACATAAGAAAAATAATTTAAGATGAAAAATGTCATTAATCTAAATGAAATCATACTAATTATGAAATAAATGATTGAAAAAATGAGAAAATTGAGATAAGAATTTGCTATAGTTTTGATACTCTAAAATTGCTCCTCTCAAATGAAGGAAAGAAGGTCCATAATATAGAAGAACCTGGAAAGAGGATGAAGAGTTTCTTGGAAAGAAA
>MU227881.1:2657242-2669033 GCA_018584345.1 Thuja plicata | reverse complement strand
GGAATTAATTTAATTTAAAAGCACTTAGGACTTTAGAATTAAATTAATTAATCATAGGGATTTTTAGCTAATAAATCTTGAGAATTTAGGAATTAAATATAGTGTAAGATTTATGCAAATTCAGGTTCTCTGCATTTGAGACTAAGTCAATTCAAGTCAATTAGGGAGAAGAATTTGCCTAGTATAATAGGACTTCGATGATGATAAAATGCACCAAAATTGATTAGAATTATAAGGTGCCAATTTTGGGGTGTTACATTTTTCCCCTCTTTGAATTGATGTGTGAGCAGTGCGTTGATTCAAAGAATAGTCTGATGTGATAGATGAAGATTTTGGGAGTCTAGGTTAGGTTGCCAAGACACCAATTAGATCGAGAAGCAGAACCATCTTTAGAATGAAGCATGATTTTCCAAAGTCTAAGTTAGATTGCAAAGACAACGATCCAAATACCACTTGAGAGAAGATCAGAATCGGGGTTAGATTTCCCCAATGTCCACTGATAACTGATGAATATTTAGGATGATCTCCAAAATCAAGGTTAGATTGCCCCAATACAAAGGTTAGCCCTCTGAGAACCAGGTTAGGTTGTCTAAATAATGGTCTAAAAGAGATTTTGAGAGCTATCTTCAGAATGAAGCATGAGTTTCAGTAATTAGGGTTAGATTTCCCCAATACCCAATGAGATTTCAAGAATCATCTCCAGAACGAAGCTTGATCCTTGAGGATCCGAGTTAGATTGCTCAGATACCTAGAAAGATAGATGACAAGATGACAAGATGCGAGGCATCAAGATGCCCCTAAAGATTCAAGATCATGGAATATCCAATTTTGACCATAAGGTATGAAAAAATGAATATGCCCCAAGTGATGAGATGCCCCTAGCAATGAGGAATTTTGCTTTAGATTAGACTGATTCGAGAATGATGTGAAAAGATTCAATGATGCAATCATCCTGCCCCCTCGGGAGCAAAATTGAAAGATGACACAACATAAAGATGATTGACAACAAAAGATTGTAGATAGAAGCAAGATCAAAGATCCAGAGATATCAGAGATAGATCAAGAGAAGGCATAATCAATTTAGAGTGATCGGGAGGTCCTATTGACTAGGTTTGACAATAGTTGACTAAGTTTGACCAAAATTGACTAGAGTTGACTTTGATGAAAAGATTGCAGAAGCCGAGAAACTCATGACGAGAGATGATTCTGACAAGAAAGTGATGTTAGAAAGTTGATTGCACAAGCATCCAATCACGTCGGTCCCAAAATTTTAAAATGCAATTTTGAGCTACTTAGGAGTGTCAAATTTCAATTTTGATCACAAAAATGGATTTAGAATGGTTGATTTAGTCAAGGGTGCAATTTTCATAGAAAATAGAGCATTTTAAAAAATTAGGTCAAAAGCTATATAAGGCCTAGAGGGGTCATTTTCAAATCATTATTCACTTTTGACTTTAGAAATGGTGAGAGCTCAAGATGACATTGATAGCATTCCCATGCATATACATTGATTCAAGCACTCCCGATGACACAACCGGCCACCGGAGTATGACACACCTGTAAGTAGTCAGAAAACCATCCTGCATTTCAAATTTTGGATCTTTTTAGATCTTTTTAGCATGTTTTTGAAGCTTTTAAGTCTGTTCATGTTAAATCTTGTGTGAGGAAATAGTTCCCTCGTGCCGGCCTAGGTCGCCCCTCACATGAGAAATTGGTTTCCTCGCACGGGTTAGGGCTTCCTTGCTGCCATGTGAGATTTCATCACTAGTGATGGAATCTCGTGCGAAGAGAGATCCTGTCTCGTGTGAGGTAGAAATCTCACGCGGGAAAAGAGTTTCCTCACATGGGAATTACTTACTGTCTAGAAAGCTATCATCCATTATTTCATAGAGTCATCCAATTAGAATGTCTCAGAACCATATTTAGGATAGATACATAGCTGCATTTGTTGTCATTGCTTTGAAAAACCATCATGTTGAGATACTGATCAAATGTTGTCGCTTGATTTGTAGCTTGACTTCCCTAATGTTATGTTCTGGTCTCATCATCCTGTCATGGGTGAGCTACTGTGGAGACTGATAGATGCTGATGGTGCCCATCTCAACGGGCTCAGATTGTCAAATCTTCATGATGCACCCAATATTCAGGTAAATCATGGTCTATTGGGTGCACTTGTCAAGCATTTCCATTCAGAGACAAATACATTCCATTTTCCATAGGGGAGATGACAGTCACTCCTGAGGACATCTACAGGATCCTGAGAGTACCTTTCCATGGGGCTCGTGTGGAGTATGATACCCAGCTGAGGATGGGCACACTGGCACTAAGAGCAACCTTCCAAGATGATCTAGTGATGGGTTGAGCCATCTCTTGGGAGGATCTGATGAGAAGGTATGGCATAGATTATACATTGGTAGTTGTCTTGGTGCTGTTCTTGAGTTGCTACCTTGTACTGGATCGAGGTCAGCATGGATTGGAGTGCGGCTGGGGAGTTATGCTACATCAAATGCTAGCTAGTTAGACAGTGAGATTTGGATGAGGTGAGTGCATGCTCGCACAGATGTACCATGAGATAAATGAGATATTGTATCGAGATGCATGGACTATGGCGATAGGAGTTGTCGTTCTACAGATTTGGGCCTGGGAGCACCTTCCCATATGTCAGCCAATTTTTCATGATACTTGGCAGCCCTTAGAGTCGTATATTTACAAGTATGTAGGTCTGATGACTCAGCCAGTGCTAGGTAAGATAGATCAGTGGCAAGCACAGCTAGATGATATGGCAGCAGTTATATGGTGGCCATGGATAGCCACAAAGGTTTGGGATGATGCACGGCATGAGCTGCCGCATATGTTTTGGTTGTGTCCTTTGATCAGATGCACTATCAATGTTATTGAGTGCTTTCTACTGACATGGGTCCTATGACAATTTGGGAGACCATAGGATTTCTCCCAGGAGTATTGTACCTATGCCTGATTCATCGATGAGATGAAGAAGGACTAGCAGTGGCAGTTAGACCGAGGGAGGAGAATGATAGATGCATGGGTACCACCAGCTAGGTGGGATTACTTAGCAGGGGTGACAAATGTAGGGATGACACCTACATATATGGATCATATTTTAGCGCACCCTTTACCAAGGTTTATAGATCCTGTTGGCATGGGCCCACATGTATAGTAGGTGGTACAGCTGCCACCGTAGTAGTAGGCACAACATCCACCACCACATCAGGTACCACCACAATAGGTACCACCTCAGTAGGTACCACCTTAGCAGAGAGTACAACCAAGGACTTGGTAGATTCCCATTCCTTCTAGACCTATAGGATCAGACGCACGTGCAGGGAGTAGTGGTACTCAGGAGAGGTCTACTGAGCAGGGGGAGGATACCATTATGACCGATACTATTATGGCTGATCCACCGACAGGAGGACATGTAGCACAACTATAGGAGGCTCTCAAGTGGAGCCAGGAGAGAGTGAGGCAGGTGCAGAGGGAGTGAGACTAAGAGATCTAGGGATCGCAGGAGGCACTAGCTAGAGCACAGATAGAGGTGAGATATGAGGCTGCTTAGTCAGCTTATTACTATGCCACATACATGATCGTAGTTCCTGAGGTAGCAGACCAGGTTGCACCATTTTTAGAGTATGCTGGGGCACGGGCCACCCCATAGGCACCTCCTCAGTAGCAAGCCATGTCACATCCTCCACCTCCTCCAGGTGGGAGTGGCTAGATGAGATATATGATATACATTGTACCGCCATTTTGATATACTATGCTCGAGTAGCATCCTTGTACATGTGATCGATTGATATATATATATGAGCTTGATTTTGGCATCATTGTACTTGTTTATATATTGCTTTAGATTTGTATGTCTTGTGAGATGTTTCTTATATGATTTGATGTATGGATTGTAAATGTATGCCATGGATGAATATGCAAATGTTTATACACATGTTTTATTTGATGTATGAATGAATGCCATGATAGAAGTTAGATGGATAAATGCTATGCATGATTTGATTTATGCTTATAATGGATGCACATGTTTATGGATATGTAAATGAAAATGAATGTATTCAAATGCAATGGTACTAATCATCTCATGCAAAATATTGCAATATACAATAGGTACTAACCAAAAGAATATGAATGAAGATCAAGAGCAAGGACCGGACACTTGTGCAGTCGAGAGGAATCCAGGACAAAAGATGAGGACCTTCGAAGAATGAGAAGACAATGAAAAGAGCACCAAAACTATTATTATGCAAGCTTAAAATGTGAATGCAAGCCTAAGCTAAATGCAACCCTAGGAATTGGTTGTTGGACTCATTGCATAATTATCATCATCGAGTATGTTGGAACATCAGAGTCAATACAATCCTTACTAGTGTCACTACGACCATGAGGATGTGGATATGACTTTCATAGGATAAAATGTAGGAAACAAACATAAGAACCAGGGCACAAAATCCAAGATGACCTAAACATTGTTTCCAGTTTGATACTGTAAGAGTACACAAGTAAACAAATAGAGAAATAACAGTCAAGGAAATAGTTCCAACCTCCTCTTGGCATACAAATAAAAAGATCAAGGGATGTGAGGCTTTCCCACCTTAATGTAGGAGCTCTTATCGCATACACCCTATTTATTTGATGCTATCGGATCATTGCAACCACACCCACAAGTAGTAGACAAAGAAAATATCAATGAAATTCATGAGAAAAAACAACATTTAGAGAAAGATTCAATCATAGCTCAGCATGTTTCAAAGTTTATGAATGTGCCTATGTTTGGGGTGTTGAAAAAAACACCATTGTGCTTGTGAGTGCATTATGTTTGATTGCTATTGAGAGATGTTTACGTTGGTGATATCCAATGTGTGTTGAAAAACATAGATGTGTCCAAAGAGAGTGTTGAAAAACACTATTTGATTGGGGTGTTGAAAAACACTAGTTTGTGCCAGTAGAGAGTTGTCCTTTAGAACTAACAAGAGTACTGAGTTGAGTGTAAACCAAAGATGTGATAAAAGTGGGGAGCCATGCCCCCAAGTACTGAATATTGATCTCAAATATGCAGATAGTGAGTTGATGTGAGAAATATTAGTAATACAATGACAGTAGGCAGACGTAGTGATAATCACTGGTGACTAATGCAAGAAATATTCTCAAGCATAAAGGTCAATGTGAGATCCAGGCATCGGCAAGAAGAATCAATGAGAACCACTGGTGACTAAAGTGAGAAAGATTCTCAAGCATAAAGATCGATGTGAGATCTAGGCATCAGTAGGAAAACTCAGTGAGAACCACTGGTGACTGATGCGAAGAGGAGAGAGACTCCAAAAGATAGGACAATGCCCCCTAAACCGAGGTAGGATGCCCCCAAGTGTGACCAATTTCAATCCATGTGAAGTCAAGAAAATATCAAAAGTGACTGAGAGCGAATGCATGAGTGAGAAAACTAAAGAAGGAAAGCAAACTGAAGCAGGAAAGAAAACTAAAGCATGAAAGTAGGAGAGCAACTTGCAAGAAAGCCATGAGATGCCGTGATTGATAGAGCATTGTGGAACAAGAGGTGCCTGTTTACCAGGTTTTCACCATCTTGGTAGAAATTCTATTTTTTCTACCATGACGCCTATTTACCAGGTTTTCATCAATGACACATTTTTCTCTTTTTCTATTTTTTTGTATTTCTCCTTTTTTGATTTTTTGATTTTTTTTCTTTTTTTTGATTTTTTTGTATTTTTGATTTTTGAATTTTTTTTGGTATTATCAAGATGCATGTTTACCAGGTTTTCACCAGGATAATAGATACATCAAAGTTCCTATTTGCCATATTTTCACTAAGATGATCATTTTTTTAGGACATTTTGCAATTTTTAGGATTTTCTCAAAATAGAGTATGTACATGAGCATTCAGAAGACATCTCAACTGTAGAACTTCTTCAAATGAAGAGCATTGATAGGCTCTTTGAGTTTTTCCCCCTCTATGGTAGAGAATTGATAAGCGCCATACCCAAATACTATGGTGATAACATATAGACCAAGCCAGTTTGGTTCAAATTTTCCTTTCTGGACCTGCTGCTGTTGATTCTTGGGGTTCTCTCTCAGGATGAGATCACCCATTTGGAATTCTCTTGGTCTGACCTTCTTATTGTAGCTTTTAGATATTCACTTCTGATATGCTCAGAGATGATCAAACACCACTTTCTGAAATTCATCCAGTACTTCAAGCTCTTGTAGCTGAGATATTCTGATATCATCATTAGTAATGAGGCCCTTCAGAGAGACTCGCAAGGTGGGAATCTCAACCTCAATAGGAAGCACTGCATCTGCACCATAAAATAAAGCAAAGGGAATGGCCCCTGTTGGTGTTCATATACTGGTGTGGTAAGCCCATAAAGCTGGATTAATCTAGAGATGCCAGTCTTGTCTAGATTTGTGTACTGTGCGATGTAAGATTTTGAGAATAGTCTTATTTGAAGCTTTCACCTATCCATTACCCTGGGGATAATAGATAGAGGACCAGTGCTAAATAATTTTGAACTTAGTGCTTAAATTGGTTAGATCCTTGTTCTTGAATTGTTTCCCATTATAAGTGATTATTGATGAGGGTACACCATATCCGTAGATGATGTAGTTCAGTATAAACATGGACACAGACTTGCCATCAACTACGATGAGAGGCACTGCCTCGACCCACTTGGTGAAATAGTTTGTAGCAATGATGATGTATTTATTTCCTCTTAAAGAAGATGGATGTATCTGACCCACCAAGTCAAAGGCTGACTATTGAAATGGCCAAAAGTTGACGAAAGGAATGAGCTCCTTGGCAGGAGTGTGGATCCAATTTCCATGAAGCTGGCATTGTTTGCAAGATTTAGCAAATTGTATAGCTTCTTTCTCCATATCCGACCAATAGTAACTAGCTCTAATAAGTTTGTGAGCTAGTGTTAGACCATTTGAGTGAGACCTACAGATGCCTTCATGCACCTCTACTAACACACGCTTGGACTCATTAGGTTCTAAACACTTAAGGAGGGTACCATCTAGACCTCCCCTATATAAGTCGTTATCTATGATGACAAACCATGAAGCACTATGGATTAAGTGATGTTTCTCATTTTGAGTGTAAGTGTTAGGAATAATCTGGTCATGAAGGTAGGAGTAAATATGATGGTAGCCGGATGAGTCATGTCCAATGACTGAACAGATCATCTAGGATTCAGGGGAATTATAAGTAGGGTAGCATAATGTCTCCACTAGGAATTCATGTCTGAAGTCATTTTTTGGCATTTGTAACATGGAAGCCAGAGTAGCCATGGCATCGACTACTTTATTATCTACTATTGGTACTGGTTGGAAAGTAATGTGTGCAAAGTATTTCTTGAGATCATCAACCATCTTTTTATAAGCCACTAGTTTTTCATCCTTTGTTTGGTAGATATCATTCACCTGATTGATAGCCAACTATGAATCTACAAAGACCTTTAGCTCATCAATACACCATTCAATAGTGATCTTTAATCCAATAATCAAGGCTTCATACTTAGCAGTGTTATTTGTGCAAGGAAACATCATTTTGTAAGCCTTTGGTAATGAATTCCGTTGAGGTGTAATGAACAAGATTCTGGCGCTTGACCCCTGCTGGGTGAATGATCCATCAAAGAACATGGTCCATGAGTGATGTGTGAGAAGCATGATGAACTCATCTGGGAATTTGATTCTTAATGGTTTATGGTCTGTAATAGGTGCCTCAGCCAACTGATCTGCAATTGCTTTCCCTTTGATAGCTTTTCTCTCCACATACTCAATGTCAAATTCACTGAGTATCATGACCCACTTAGCTAATCTACCCATGAGGGCAGGTTTGTTGAGTAAGTACTTTAATGGACCAATTTTTGCAATGAGCCTTGTAGTGTGAGAAAGCATGTAGTGTCATAACTTCTGGGAAGCAAACACCATAGCTAAGAAAGCTTTCTCAATGATAGAATAATTCATTTCATAGGATACCAATGTTCTGCTGATGTAATAGATTGCTCTTTCTTTATTGTTTTGATCTTCTTGAGCCAATAGAGAACCCAAATATGTTTTTGTAGCTGAGATGTATAAGATTAATGTCTTCCCATGAATAGGAGGAATTAATATAGGTAGATTGGCCAGATATTGTTTCATTTTTTGAAAACCTTATTCACATTCTTTATTCCATTCATAGGTCACACCTTTATGTATATTTTTAGTAAATGGTTGTGACTTGTCAGCTAGATGTGAGATGAAGTGCCACATAGACTAAAGCCAACCTTGAAGACCTATAATTTGTCTAATATTGTGAGGTGGAGGCATTTCCATGATAGCTGGCACCTTTGTAGGATCCACCTCAATTCCTTTTGCGGAGATGATATAACCAAGCAATTTTCCCAAAGTTACTCCAAATGCACATTTCTTAGGATTGAGACGCAGTCTAAACTTTTCCATATGATCCAGTATAGGGCTTAGATCAGTAAGATGTGCTTTCCTATCCATACTTTTAGCAAGGGTGTCATCAACATAATCCTCTATTGTTTTGTGTATAATATCATGAAATATGGTAGTGACTACTCTCTCATACGTGGCTCAAACATTCTTAAGACCAAAAGGCATAAAATTCCAGCAGAAAGTGCCCCATGCACAAGTGAAAGCAATCTTTTCTTGATCTTTTGGCACAATTTTGATTTGGTTGTAGCTAGAGAAACTGTCCATTAGGGAGTACATTTCATATCCTGCTATGATATCCATAATAATATCAATGGTGGGCAGTGGGAAATTATCCTTTGGACATGCCTTGTTTAAGTCCCTAAAGTCTATGCAGACTTTGATAGATTTGTCATGCTTTGACACTGGAACTATGTTGGAGATCCATTCCACATAGTCAATTGCTCTGATGAACCCAACTTTTAGGAGTTTCTCTAATTCTTCCTCAACAAGTAGAGCCACATGTGGATGCATTTTTCTAAGTTTTTTCTTAACTGGTTTTACTCCAAGAGCTATTGATAGATAATGCATGATAAGATCAAGATCTACACTAGGCATGTCAGATTATGTTCATGCAAATTTTATCTTTTACTCCTTGAAGAAATCTATGAATTCTTTGAGTTCTTCTAAGGAAAATGATTTAGCCACATGAATAATGTGTGGATGTTCTTCTATACCCAGATTTATTGGCTAAGTCGGATCAATTAGCACTAATTATCATTCCTAGAAATGACTCATAAGTGCATCAAGTATCTCATCCTTAGGCACCTCAGAGAGGTTTTCACCTTTGGATACATCTACTCTTTTTACTTTTTTTTGGCTTTGACATTGCCACAATATGGTTTTCACCATCAGAGCTCCTATTTTTTCTTCTTTTGATTTTTTGACTAAGATACTTGATATCAACCTCAGTCATGTTGACACTTTCTTTCGCTAGTGGAGGACGTTATAGGTTTAACAACATGAAGGTAACAGGCTAGAGCATAGTCATTCTGGAATGTGAGGACTTTGTTGGATGAGGAAGGGGAATTCCAGTCTATTAGCTTAGGATGTTGAAGTGAGAGAGAAGTGACGAGTTCAAGTGCATTCACAATATAATCATCGAAAGTGTGGACTAGTAAGCTGAGACCTAGAGAAATCTCATCCAAAGGTGTATTCAAATCCTTTTAACTCCTAGCAACCATAGTAGAAGACACGTTAACATTTATGGAATCAGACTCATTAGACCTTAAACTAAACTCATCACCTATGTCAAGAAGCTTTTCATAGGATCCTTCTGAAAGACTGTCAAACTCATATTCATGGGAAACTGTGTCCAAACTTTGACTAGGATTTTTTCACCATGAAGGTTTGAGAGTTCTTCTGACACCAGCTTGTTCTTGTGCAAACTTCTCTTGAAACTATGATGGTATGTATCATTCACCTTGGAAACTAGGGTCTTGTGACACTTTCCATTGTTCGTATGTCAGAGTAGTAAATGGAATAGTGACATTGGAGTCCCTATCATCCTTGGATGTACTGGCATGTATCATGACATCATCAAGCTTAGAAAATTGATGAAATTGTTTTTCCATTAGTATACTCAGTGAAAAACATTGACAAAGCATTACTGGTAGATAACAAGCATTACCGATGAACCACAAGCAGTACTAGTGAAATGCAAGCATACCCGATAGAACAAAGATTTTGAGAAAAATACTAAGTATAAAAGTGACAAGAATCACTGGCAACCACAAGCTTTACTGGCGACACAATTTTTAGAACTAACTCGATAGGAACAGAAAAGGCATACCCGAAAACAAGTTCAAGAAAGGAACACTGATGACCAAGAAAACCGACCATCAAAACCAACAGACAGATAAAGAACCTGCAAATTATGGATCTGATTTTTACACGATGAATAAAGCAATGTAATTCTATTTATAGAGTTTTATTTTTCTTTAAATCATAATTTGATGGTCATGGAAGCTTTATGTAAATGCTTTAAAGCATCCTAACAAATTTAAAGCATATCTAACTAAAGATCAAGGTCAAGTTGTATACCTTAGATCTAGAGTTAACTTGCGATGCATGAATCAAGAATTGAATCTAAATTAGTATAAATAGATGTTCATACTCAATTGTGAGTACATGAATTCTTATTATTGATAACCATGAAGATAATCTAAGGAGCATAAGGCAAAATTCATGCAAAGGTTAGGAACATAATATATTAGTTTTCAAGAACACACAGAGGCTACTGACGAGCAGAAAAATGTATTATTCAATCGTGGAAGGATGATTACTTATATGTATGAAGCTTTATAGGATCTATTATCAGCAATTGAAGATTGCATATATCATCAGATCAAAGACTTATATAGTTTCATTCTAACAAGTGCATCACATCCAAAATCCTTTTGTGGAAGGTGGACTTAACCATTCTTTCCAAATCTCTTAATAGAGTGCACACTTAACAGTGTTGCTAAAGCTTCAAACAAAGTAGATCTTAACAGGTCTCCACTATAACACTCCTAACAAGGTAGGTCATTAGAACTGACCAATTATAAGCCTTAACCAGCCCCTTCTTATCTATAGATAGTGAAGTTTTTGGGGAAAAATCCCCATCGCAATTTTTATTTCCTTAACAGGAGTTTTCTGTGATATCATATCTTGTGTCATGTGTTATCTATTTTCATGAATGTTTCTGTTATGGTTACATACTAAAAAGAATGTATGATATGATTACATATGCATAAAGAAAGATGAACAGTTAGATAAGATAAATTAAAAACTGATGAATAAGGGTTAATGGGCTAACCAAGAAAAGTTTTAGAGGTACTGATTCACCCCTCCCCTCTCTGTACATCATCTCAATATAGTTCCAACAATTGGTATTAAAGCTTAGTCTCTTTCTTGAAAATATTAAAGAATTGAGAGAAAAGATCAGAGCAATGGACAAGTTCAGACTGGACATTAGTATTGAGGATGAGCAGTTACAAATGCAAATAAACTATGAGCAGTATAAGGAGGCGAAAATAAAGCTGAGACAACTTCTTGATGAAAGAAAGATAATGGAAACCAGGATGAATGAGAAAGACTACAAAGAAATGGAAATACAAGAGTACTTTGAACAATAGAATCATCATTGAACAAAGCTTTAGACACATTAGTTGAAGAAATTACAAGTATGCAAGAGATCAATCTACATCTGACTGATCAAATCAAGATGCTGCAAATTGGTCAAGAAAATCAAATGGTAAAAATGATTGATGTCATGAATGATGCAAGAAAAGCT
>MU227881.1:2624983-2653393 GCA_018584345.1 Thuja plicata | reverse complement strand
ATTAACTTAGAGGATGAAGAAGTTACCAAAGAGGAACTTTCAATAAAGGGTAACTTAGATGTTGATATGAATGATGATTCATGGTTAGACAACATTGTCGACACCATTACAGGAAAAGACCCTACAATAGAGTTTCAAAAAGATGAAGACATCAATACTACAGAGGGTAAGGTCGATGGATAGGACATAGCTATTGACACTGCAACAGTCAATACACCAACAAATATGAATATATTAATAGATGCTATTGATATACAGTCAAGTCAGGATAAATAATCTAAGAAAGATGATGATATAACCAAGGATATGGGTACAGATGAAAACCAAGGTGTATCCAACAATCCTAAGGATACTGATACTGAAATAAATGATGCAACTGATGAGTAGGAAGATGTATCAAAAGAACAAAAGCAAGAGGCAGACAAAATAATGGATAATACATTGAAAAAGGTTGAAGAGAAAGATAAGAGTGAGGAAGTTAAGAGAAATGAGGAAATAAAATAAAAATAAGATTCATCTATTGATACACCCAAGGTACGTGAGGAGACGTCTTCACCAAACCAGCCAGTGAACATTGAACAGATAAAAAAGGATGCCTCATCCTATCGACACTCACCAACTAAATAAAGTCAGTCACAAGCCTTACAAATGGTGGTACATCAATCTGCCACCCAACCAAAGAAGAAGAAGAAGAAGAAGAAAATAGTAAATAAGGATATATTGGCTGTGACACTTGATGAAGTCATTGAAGTTCCAAACTGGGACATTACCACATTGGACAGTGACAAACTTCAAGAGTTTGGAGTGCTCTATCAGAGGAAAGCCATACAAAAGAAGATGATACAAGAACATAGGGAAAACATGGCACTTGACAAAGCCAAAGAAATACTCCAACAACTTGTTCCTGAAGTGAAACTTAAAGAAAATGCTTCAATCAAGGAACAAATTACTGTTCTCACTGATGCTATAACATAGCAAGGTATAGAGGCAGATCAAGAAATGGAAGAGAAAGTAGAAAAGGAATATCAATTCAAGTTAATTGATAAAATCAGCCAAGAAGTGGCATTGAACAAGGTAAAACTCTCAAAACTTAGTGATGAATTAGAGTTGATGATTACTGAAGCAATCACTTTAGTTCAGAAGATGTGCACACTTGAGAAATTTGCAAAAGAGAATAGTGACAAACTTGCAGAAATTGACTCAAATGTCACAAAGAGTTCACAAAGCCTAACCTCTCATGCCGACAACATAAAGGCACATCATGACATAGTCCTAGAGGAAAATAGGCTAAGGCAAGAAATATGGGATGTTGAAACACAATTCAGAGGTGAGATCACAGAACTTCAGGCACACATTCTCCCAAATCTTACTATCCTATAGCAACATATTTCAGAAGCAAGAAATCTGATAGCAACCCTGGAGATGTCTGTAGTAGACAACATCTATGATATGCATGTATGGATTTCACTAGAGCACATGTCTCTAGAAATGTTGAAGGAGAAATTGGAAAAGATGATGGAGGAAATCAAGTCCTCACATTCCCACCTTTTTGAAAAGCTGTAAGTACCTTTGCCTTTAGAATCAAAAAAGGAGGAAAGGAAAGGAAATGTATATAGTTATATACAATACATATATCAGATGAAAAAGAGGAAAATAAAAATAAAGGATATGTATATATAATTACACTTACTAACATATACATAGGGGGAGTCATTCAAATGACTAAGGAAGAAGTATACATAGGTGTACATACTAATACACTTAGTATGTTGCACATATCATGTTTTAGATACTAATGTCAAAGGGGGAGATTGATGACATTATTTTATCATTAGTATACTTAGTGAAAAACATTGAAAAAGCATTACCGGTAGACATCAAGCATTATCGGTGAACCACAAGCATTATCGGTGAAATGCAAGCATACCTGACAGAACAAAGATTTTGAGAAAAATACTAAGTATAAAAGTGACAATAATCACCGATGACCACAAGCATCACCGGCAACCACAAGCATTACCGAGGACCACAAGCATTACTGGCAACAAAATTTTTAGAACTAACCTGACAAGAATAGAAAAGGCTTACCCGACAACAAGTTCAAGAAAGGAACACTGACGACCAAGAAAACTGACCATCAGAACCGACAGACAGATAAAGAACCCGCAAATTGTAGATCTGATTTTTACACGACGAATAAAGAAATGTAATTCTATTTATAGAGTTTTATTTTGTTTTAAATCATAATTTAATGGTCATGCAAGCTTTATGTAAATGCTTTAAAGCATCCTAATGGATCTAAAGCATATCTAACTAAAGATAAAGGTCAAGTTGTATACCTTGGATCTAGAGTTAACTTGCGATGCATGAATCAATAATTGAATCTAAATTAGTATAGATAGATGTTCATACTCAATTGTGAGTACATGAATTCTTATTATTGATAACCACAAAGAGCATCTAAGGAGCAGAAGATAGAATTCATGCAAAGGTCAGAAAAAAAAAATATCAGTTGTCAAGAACACAGAGAGGCTACTGACGAGCAGAAAAAGGTATTATTCAATCATGGAAGGATGATTACTTATATGTATGAAGCTTTATAGGATCTATTATCAGCAATTGAAGATTGCACATATCATCAGATCAAAGACTTATGTAGTTGCATTCTAACAAGTGCATCACATCTAAAATCCTTTTGTGGAAGGTGGACTTAACCGTTCTTTCCAAATCTCTTAACAGAGTGCACACTTAACAGTGTTGCTAAAGCTTCAAATGAAGTAGATCTTAACAGGTCTCCACTATAATACTCCTAACAGGGTAGGTCATTAAAAGTGACCAATTGTAAGCCTTAACTAGCCCCTTCTTATCTGCAGATAGTGAAGTTTTTTGGGTAACAATCCCCACCGCAGTTTTTACTTCCTTAACAAGAGTTTTCTGTGATATCATATCTTGTGTCATGTGTTATCTATTTTCATGAATGTTTCTATTATGGTTACACACTAAAAATAATGTATGATATGATTACATATGCATAAAGAAAGATGAACAATTAGATAAGATAAATTACAAACTGATGACTAAGGGTTAATGGGCTAACCAAGAAAAGTTTTAGAGGTACTGATTCACCCCTCCCCTCTTAGTACATCATCTCAATATAGTTCCAACAAGAATGCTTCCCGATCTAGAGGAATAGGATAAGGAAAGAAATCCTCATTGGAGCTATCTTCTGTGGTGTCAACTGTAGTTGTGCCTTCAGGTTCTGGTGGAGGATCTTGCTTTGGCACAAATTTGTTAATCCCTAGATGGAACAGGATCTTCTTGAAACCTAAACCAGTTGTGTCTTTCATCTTTTGACCTGTAGCTTTAATAGGTTCAACTAACCCATCACCATTCATCCCTATCAGACCACTCCCTTTGTATCCAAAGTGTTTCACAATTTTAAGACCTTCATTATTGGGATTTAGTTCATGAGCTAGGGCAGTCTGTTCAGATATGTCCTTTCATTTGTAAAGCCAAGCTTTAATATCTCTTTCCTCATCTTCATCTTCTAATGGTGTTGAAGCCCATACAAAGGCACCATCATAAACTATTTTAGGAGGAGTAGTAGAAGATTTATTGTTCTCAGAAGGTCTCCCATAAGAATGAGGAGACAGAGGTAGAGCTCCTAATGATAGCACAGGTTCTATTTGATACCCCCCCATGCCTATGTCTTTGATTTTCAAAGTATGTTCCATGTCTCTAAGCTTGGCATCTTAGTATTTCATATATTCTTTGTTAGTAGGAACAATACTATCAACTGACTGTGTGAGCGTATTACAAGAAGAGCCCATATTAGCAGGAACTATCACTTCTACACCGTGGAAAGGAAACTTGATGCACTGATGATACATAGAGGGAAAGGCTTGCATTTCATGGATCCACGATCTTCCTAACAGGATGTTATAAGAAAGAGGAAGGTCCAATACTTGACATGTGACATCTCTTTCAACCAGTCCAACCTGAATGGGTAGCACAACTAAACCTTTAGACTTTCTTTCTTCTTCATCATAGGCCTTGATAGTAATTCTTTTGTAGGAATCTATGCGATCTTCATCATAACCTAGCTGAGAGAGAAAGTGAGAAGAGAAAATATTGAGGCTAGCACCATTATCAATAAGGACATGGGAGACTAGTTTTTTGCCAATCATGACCTCTATATGAAAAGGGGCGGTATGCGGGTGACTGATCGAATGGTCATCTTCTTCTAAGAAAGACAGATAGTGTAGTGAAGTCAAGTGACCCACCATAGATTGAAACTGATCAAGATTAATGTCTTTGGGGATGTTAGCCTCTGTGAGGGCTTTATCTAGAATCTGCCTGTGAGTAGGTGAGATCTTCAACAACTCAAAGATGGTTATTTGAGCATTGGTTCTTTGTAGTTGGTCAACAATAATATAATTAGTAGTAGGAGGTGTGGGGACCACTTTCATAGTCTTATTGGCAGGACAACAATAGCTTTATCTACGGGTTGTTTCGGTGTGGATGTAGTAGCTAGAGGGTCAGGACCCTTGAGAGTGATCTTAGCGTGCAATTTGGTAATGATGTTTGCACAATCCTGAGATGATTCAGATTTAGATGAGAGAGACCTATGGCCTCTCAAGACAAATGAGGTCTTAGGTTTAGGAGTATCTCTGCTCCCCTTGATATTAATCACATCACAATACTCAACTTCAACAGGCTCGATCATGTTGACAAAATTGTCATAAGTGGTATGTGCGTAGTTAACCTTGGCATTATTGTTCTTAGTATTGGAAGACTCACCTTTCTAATGAAGAGGAAAGGGATCTTTAAATGCCTAGTGATCTGAATTCTTATTATGATTTTCCACAACAATAACCTCATTATCAATCAGATCTTGGACCTTATGGCACAACTGAAGACAAGTAGAAGCCTTATGACCCTTGTTATGGTGATAGTCATAGTATGCATTATCATTCCACCAATGGGGTCATGGTTGCAGATCATATAGATTCTTGTCCAAAGGAGTGAATATGATTTTGCACCAAAGTCTTGAAAACTACATCAAGAGGTTCACCCAAGGAAGTAAATTCACGCTTGGGTCGAGGGGCCCAAGGTTTGTTGCTAGAGAATCTAGAAGGCATTTGAGTGTTTGTTGTAGCCTTTTCAGCAGTTTTGATTGATTGTATACTAGAAGTAAGATCAAAAACTAGTTTTGAAGGAGTTGGGGTCACATTGTCAACCACTCCATCATTCACAATGTCCCTATTCTTGTTGACAAACTTCTCTTTATCTTTGTTGGAAGAGGAGGAACCTTGTTTGTTGTCTTTGTACAATGTCAATTCCCCTTTCTTAACCATAAATACTTCTATCCTCATAGCTTGTTTAATCATGCTGTCAAAATTGAGGGGACCTTGAAGTTGTACCTGATACCCAAAATTAGGAGTGAGATTATCCAAGAAGATGTCAAGTTTCTAAGATTCAGATATTTTACAAGGATAATTAGTGTAAAGTTGTCTCCATCTCTAGAGAAACATCAAGAATGGCTCCCCTTATCTTTGCTTGAGATTGCAAAGGTCCCTGATGTTGATGAGATGTTGTATGTTGTGAGAATAATGTTGTATAAAGAGATTTGCAATCTCATCAAAAGTCTTAATATTGGTGGGTAGTCAAGAAAACCACTCCATGGAAGGTCCACCCAAACTTCTAGGAAAGAGACACATCAAATAGGTTTGATCATGAATGAACTCCATAGATAGGGCCCCAAATTCTCTTAGGTGATCCTAAGGATTTGCGGTACCCAGATATTTATCATACTTAGGGAGTTCCACACCTTTGGGAAAAGGTAGCATATGAAGACTCCTATCAAAAGGAAAGGGACAGATGCTCTCCATCATGAATTTTTGTGTGGGTTTTTCCTAATCCTTTATGAGTTGGCTAATTTGGTTTTGCATATCATAAATCATCTTTTTCAATTTGGTAGTCTCAGTCTCTTCTTCTTTAGCCACAAGTGTTTCCACTTGGAAATTTGGCAGTAGCTTAACTCCTTGGTTTGCCAAATCTAGAAAATATTTCTCTTTATCTTTCACAAGGAGAATTTCCATCATCTTCATGAGAGCCTTATTAGATTTTGCATCATCTATGTCATTTTGAGTTATCGGCTCATCATCATTATCGAGGATCTCATAAATACTTGGGTTTGGATCTTGACTCTGGTCATATGGAGGAGGACAATGGTGATGTTGATCATTTTTTTGACTTTGATCATCTTGAGATTGGTCATGAACCTCACTATATTGACCTTGTAGGTAATTGAAAGGAGTTTCCATGTCATTGATGTGGGATTGTTCTGTGTGCACAGGTTTAGTGCGAGTGTGTGTATTGAGACAAGAGTTCAGGTCAATGTAACTTTTAGAAAGTCAAAGGGGTTGATAGGATCAAAAGGATTGATATGTTCAAATGGATTAATAAGGTAGTGAGGATCATCAATAGGGTCAACCCAAATAGGTGACTTTCTAAAGTTTTGTTGATCTGAAAGAAATGGATTCTGCTGATCTTGAAACAAGGGATTATAGCACAGCTAGAACACTGGTTTATGATTCAGACTAGGATTTATACTAATTGGAGAGGAGGATCATGAGGATCCCTCTTGACTATCAGATTGAACAATAGGTTCAGAATGACCTCTTCCTTAATGACAAGGTTTACCTCTACCTATTTTGGAACCATGAATGGGAAATATATTGCCACTTCTAGTCGTAATAGGCATAGACAAAGATGAAACAAGAGAGAACTTAGGATCCAACTCAGAAATATATCTCTAGAAATAGTGAAAAGGAGATAATAGGCTAGAACAGCCAAGATGTGAAATGCACTCGACATGAATCATCAAGAGTATGGCTAGAACATCCGATATGTGACTATTGCATCACAAGGTACAAAAGCACAGAAAGGGATGATAGAGAAGAAAGAGATGAAATGAGTTTGAGCAAGAATTGGTTAGTTCATAACTCAAGACAATCATTTTTAGACTATAGACAACAGGGAAACAGGCAATCAGATCTTAGACAAAAGTTAGATCAGGCAAAAAACTCATCAGTCAACAAGAAATAACTCACTATTTTTGGACACCAGAGGATAGATTTGTGCGAGAAAGTGTTGTTTCACATGAGGAAACACGTAACTACATGCAAGAAAATGAAAGCTCACATGAGGAAGTGCTCAGATTCTAGAATCCCGCACAAGAAAACTCTAGGTTTCAATAGACCAACTCAATTTTTGAGACAAAATCAGATTTTGAGACACAGTTAGGACTATTCTCTAACAAAATTTCTAGATTTAGGATAGTTTTATGATAGTTCAGATCAACAATCTTAGTTTGAATGTGGCAAGCAATCATTAACAAGCACAAAGTTTTGATTAAACAATAGTGACACAAGAAGTAGTCGCAAACAGTTCTACCAAGGACAAGGCAACTTGGCAAAATCATGGGAGTCTTTTTTTAATCATGATTGGACATTTTAAGACTTGAAACAAACACTTAGTTATCCCTACAAAAAAAATGGTATAGAAGACAAAATCTGTGCCGCACTATCTTATGCATATGCGTGCACCTCACACAAAAGTGTCACCCTTGAGAGAGCGCCCATATTTTTGGTGTTTCCAAGGACTAAAAAATATATGTTTGAAGGTAACCCTTAAAGCAAAGGCTAGCATCATATACCAGCTCAAGCATCTAGGTGCATACCTATGTTGAGAATCTAGGGGAGAGATTCTTCCCCCTCCCTGCGCACAGATTATGTCTTCTTTCGGAGGTGATCTGGGTAGGCATCTAACTAAGAAATTATTTAGTGGGATTCCATTCATAATAACCTTCAGTATCCCTGATATAGGGTTGGGGCCTCACAGCCACACCAACACTTGAAAGTCATACACCCCCGCAATTAGGGCTGGGAGCGGCACCGCTTAGTACAACAAACAAGGCTTTCTCAAGATGATAGTCAGAATCATGAGAAAGAAGTTACCATGGATTTGGAGTCTTTGGAGTCAACAAAGAAGAATTTATTATAGTGAGGTGGAATTTATCATCAAACGGTTGATTGATTCGACGATGTGGAAGCTCAGATTATCTTGTTATGAGATTACAACTCATTGTCATCGAACGATTGACCGATTCGGCAATGTGGAAGCTCAGAATGGCTTGTTATGAGATTACAACTCATTGTCATCAAACAGTTGATTGATTCGGCGATGTGGAAGCTCAGAACAGCTTGTTATGAGATTCATCGGTGATAGGTGTGTACTCACTTCGGTCATTCCTAGAGGTTCAACTTCTGGCAGGCCCTCTAAAGGTGACACAAAACTTGGCTTGGATTTGAGGGTCAGATTTTTTGCTTCTCTCAAAGAGAGAAGAGCATACTTCTCTACCTCTTCACCTTACCCAAACATGCAAGACATATTCATCACTGAGATAACTCTCCTCCAACCAATTCACAAGCCTTTGGGTTTCTGATTCTCTCAAAGAGAGAAGAGCATAATCCCCTAACAAGTGAATATGCTAAAGGTTTGTTAACTTTCCTTGCTTCCCTAGGTCTCCATCATGCTAGCAATGTCTAGGTCTCAGATTCATCCATGGTCATCACTTCCATGTAATGAAGAGCCTATTCCCCTATTTTTCTATCAAGATTCCTAAGAAATTTTAACAAGGCCCTATTTATACTATGTGATGAAAGTAATAAACAAGCACAATGTTTTTTTTATAATCTTCAACAACCATCCTGCAAGAAAACCATTAGCAAGTTTATATCTTTTTCAAGTGACCTGTAGTCCACTGTTATGCTATCACAAAAATCAGAAAGATAAAAAAAACAACAGCATGTTAGAATGATCCAAAAAAATTAGAAAAATTACTTGCAAAACAATGAAATTTAAAAAAAATTGGCCTCGAGTCTCGTGTGAGGAAGTACAAGGCTTCCCCTGAGGAATTGCAAGGCTTCACGTGAGGAAGTGCAAAACTTTACGCAGCCCACTCAGAATTCTCATGCAAGAATCTGTGCATAGAGAAGTACGACCGTATGACAGAGTACATAATTTTATTAGAAAATTTTTCAAGTTTGAGGTCAGAAATCAATTTTCTGCCCCACGGTGGGCATCAAAATGTATGTGTCTGAATGTGACCTCTAAATCAGACACAAACACAACATAGGCATTGCTCAATCATCGAATTGCAAAAATGAAAATGAATTGTTCATTCCACAATATTGATTGAATCGACCTGTTGGCTCCTATTTAGTTGGGGTTTTTCAATTACTCTCAGAACGAGAGCCAAAAACCATGACCATTGCTAAAATGGAGGATTTGAAAGCATTGAAAACTGAAATTGAAACTATTCTATATGGGAAATGCCATTACAATCTAAGAATGGAAATGCATATTTTAAGCGAAGAACTTTAAAATATAATAGAATTAAGCTATTTGATACATAATAAAACAAATTTAAGATGCAAAATTCCATTAATCTAAATGAAATCATACTAATTATGCAATAAATGATTGAAAACATGAGAAAATTGAGATAAGAATTTGCTATAGTTTTGATACTCTAAAATTGCTCCTCTCAAATGAAGGAAAGAAGGTCCATAATATAGAAGAACCTGGAAAGAGGATGAAGAGTTTCTTGGAAAGAAATGATTGAATCTTCAACTCCATGGAGGAAGGTGAGACAAAATGAGGAATTATCTAATTAAAGAAATGAATTATTTCGACATGGGTGGCTTTTCACATGGAATTATGGAATTCTTTTGAGGATAATCCATTCAAATAACTAAATAATTTTTTAATTCCTTTTGATGTGTATTAGCCAAGGGGGGTGGAATTAATTTAATTTAAAAGCACTTAGGACTTTAGAATTAGATTAATTAATCATAGGGATTTTTAGCTAATAAATCTTGAGAATTTAGGAATTAAATATAGTGTAAGATTTATGCAAATTCAGGTTTTCTGCATTTGAGACTAAGTCAATTAAAGTCAATTAGGGAGAAGAATTTGCCTAGTATAATAGGAATTTGATGATGAGAAAATGCACCAAAATTGATTAGAATTATAAGGTGCCAATTTTTGGGTGTTGCACCCGCGCATGGTGAAAACACTTAAAAAAAACTCCAATGTAAATACTCTTGGCAGGTAGTAAATCATGGAGGCCCGCGTAATGTTTTTGTCAACAAAAAAGTATTTAAAAAGACTTCAAACAAATGCATTTGGTAGGTGTAAATATTAATAAAGGATGCTAGACAATTTTGAACATTCAAACCAATACTATTGGCAGGTGTAAGGCCAAATCCCACAACCTTGGCAATCTCTCCCCTTTGCTCATACACGCTGGAAGCAGGGGATGTGGATGGAGGAGGCTGCATAGGATACCTAGGGGGAAACATTTGAAAGAATAAAGCCTGTACATGCTTTATAAAGGGGGCTGTGTAGATGTTTTAAATTGATTTTAACTAAAACCCCAAGCAAAAGCTTTGACAAGGTGTAAACAGAACCAAGGCACATGAGCTGTTTGAGAAATGCCTCACACTTTTAGTTTTAGTCCCACATGCTGGGAGCAACAGAATGTTAAGGAGTTTATAAAGTAAAATACATAGATTGTAGTTTGAATAAAGATCCAAGAGGCTTATTGGCAGGCATGCTCAGCAAATGGATTGTTGTGCTGGCTAGAGGTAGGTGGAAACACATTTTTGGGTGCGCAAAAGGTGAAGAATTTAAAAAACTTGCAAAATTTAGTCCTGCATTGATGGGAAAGAGGAAATAACCAATGTTTATAACCGAAAACACTCACCATATAATATGAAGTAAAGAGCTACAGAGCTCTTGGTGACAACACCCAATGGGACTATGTGCTGACCAGTGGAAGCCAAGGTTTTGGCGCATAAGGAGGAAAAATTTATAAAAGCTTGTAGAATTTAGTTCCACATTCACCATAAAATGGATATCCAAGATGTTTATAAAGAAAAATGCACATGTAGTAATGTTAAGGGAAGAGTAGGAGGTTCTAGGTGACGCACTCAGACATAGATCCTTGGTGACGGTGCCTAGCCAGGTGATGAACTTGGTGGAAGAAAAAATGGTTTTGGTGGGGCCCGTGGAGTTGAGGTGGTAGATGAAATGGCAGAGGAAGAAACAGGTCATGCATAGATCTTGAGGTGCTAGAGATCGATGGTAGGCAATGATCCCAGAGAAGATCAATGGCTGGCACAATGACTTGGAACCCAAAGATGCACGGAGGATATCATCAAGGCATTGCACCTGTGTTACATGTGGTGGGGCTGACAATGAGATAGACCAGATGGTGGTGACATAGCGGGCACGTAGGAGAAGCATCTCAGATGGATGTGAATCTTGAGGTAGAGAAATCAATGGATAGTGCAATTGATTGAAGGGAAAGATGATCAAGATGATCTCATTGAGGGATTGTGCTTAAGAGACACATGACATTGTGATAGATGGTAGGCCTAGACAGAGGAATATGATGCAGGCACTAAGGTGGACTTACAAAGACATTCAGATGGTGACAAGTGGCATGTTCTGGTGTAGTCTAGGCAGAAAGTGGTTGAAATCTCTTTGCAAGCACTTGATGTCTCTGTGTGTTGTTTGAATTCTTATGAACTAGACTTGTAAGGCATTTCTGGTTTGTCATCTACAAGGTAGATTGTGATATTGTTTTTGAGTTTCCTTCAAGGAAGGAATGAATCTTGTTGCATAATTTCTAAGAATGTCAAGGATATGTGGATCTGATGATCATGTATTTGTGATGAAAGAAGTAGTATGTAAGGCATTTTACTAGTTTCTCATGTATTGAGTTGTGAATCTTTGTGAATTTCAGTTCAACTTGACTCTATACCCAATGGATGAGGCACTGGTCTTATACAAGAACTACAATAAAATAATTCAAATTAACATTAAATTTTTGTTTAAGGTTATTAAATGATTGTCAGATCTAGTTTTATGGGCATGAATCCATCCCATGATTCACTAAAAGAGTGAATCCAATAGGTACAAATACCTGAGCCTCTAAGCTCAAAGATAAGAAAGATGAGAATCCTTAATCCACTGTAAGATTCACTATGAAGTAGTGAGTCTCAAGCTAGGTACACCCACCCGAGTCTATGTAGCTCAAAGTGAAGGAGGATTTAATTCTCATTACATTAGCTCTTTTCCCTACTTATCTGTTGTTGGGTTAGAGAGAGTTGTAGATTTGAGTTTTCACAGATTTGCAAGAAAAAGAACTAACATAACTATCTATGAAAGAAATTATTTTGGATCCATTCACTACCTACATTACTTTTTCTAGAGATGGAAACAAGTAGATAACCTTTGGGGAAGATTTGTTAAGGTTCTGGAAATCCATGCATAACCTAATATCTCCATTCTTCTTTCTCACTAGGACCAAATTTGTGACCCATATGGAATGCAGGATTGGAAAAATAATCTTTTCATCCAAGAAGTTTTGAACTTCCTTTTATATCAATGGTTCCACCATTGGGTATACTAGCCTCTACCTCTATCAAAAAGGTTTGGAATCTGGCTTTAATGGGTTATTATGCACTATGAAAGAGGTGTCATAAGATTTCAATTCTTCTTAGTTCCAAGCTATGACATCTAAGTCCTCAGTGTGGAGATACATGATCTTTTTCTTCTCCTCTTCAGTGCCAAATTTTCTAATTTGTACCTCCCTTGGGTCATTCTCCATCCCAAGGTTGTATGATTCACATTCCTCACCTCCAAGCACTGGCTCTGGTTGCCTTTTCATGGCTATTTCATCTTTGTCAAAAATAATTTCCAACTCTACGATCCCCTTGGGTATGGAATTAGTTCTCAGGTTTATGATGCCTTGATCATCAAGCTCCTTTGGTTTGTTTGTGATGTAGGAGAATCTTGGGTTCTTATAAATCCTGTATCAACCAAAATTATGTTTGTTTGGGTTTAGTAGCTTGTTGGAGACTACTTAGTAAAGTGTGTGGTAACTGGTCTTGTTTGGTCAGTTTAAGGATTGATGTTTTGTTTCACCAATTGAGCTCGGTTACTTATTTTGGATGGCTTTGTTGATGGGTCTCGATGGTTGTTCTTTACTACATGGTGGTTTCCCTGATTGATCTCTATTGCATGGTAGTCTTTCTCACCAAGTTAATTTTGGGGTGTTGGATCTTGTGGCTGACATGTGCATTTAATTTTTGTAGCGTAATTAATGTTGGGGTCTCTCATGGAGATTTGTATGGACCTAAATCTGGGTTGTTTCTATTTCCTATGTTGGATCTTTAGAATCTTTTGGGGCCAACCTTTTCGGTAGCCTTTTGTATAAAATTAGTGTTCTATTCTTAGATTGGAGGGAAGTGAAGTAGAAGTAGATAGTAAGTAGATTTGGATCGAGCATTTGTTACCTCACATGCATGATGACTATTTTGTAAATACTTTTGATGTATTTGGTCATAACCAAGAAGGCCTTACAACCTGACATGTATGAAGTTGAGATGCAATAATCTAAAATCTATATTCCTTCTCTCCCTCTCTGTGATTTAAAGCTTCCATTTTATATTCTAAAAGCTACTTTGGTAGCTTGAGTGCCTTTGGCCCTAGTTACTAACTCTTCTTACGTCAGGTGGTATTAGAGTGAATGTTAGATATGAGGTTCCTTCTTGTAAATTCTAGTGGGTTAATTGGTTGCGGGGTAGAAGATTGTGATCTAACCTACAGTTATAAAGGGTTTCAAGATGGTACGTAGTAGAGGAAATTCAAATCTAAGCTTAGATGATATGTTAAGACAAATTGTTGCAAGATTAGAATCTGTTGAGACAACCTAGTGCTGATGAAGACATATTGAGGATGTTAGTGATGATGAATTTGAGGAAGTGCAGGGAGAAGCCACACCTGCACCTATGATGGATCAGGAAGAAGAGAGATTCCCATGAACTTTGACAAGTTTTAAGTCCACACCTCAGTTTTATCCTCCTGAGTATAGTGGATATTTTGATTCAGATTAATTGATAGACTAGATAATCAAAATGGAGAAATAATTTGAGTATGAGAATATAAAAGACAAGAAAAAGGTGTGAGATTGCAAGTACAAAGATGAAATGTCATGCATCCTTATGGTGGGAGAATCTAAAATTAGACTGAAACAATAAGGGTAAAGATAAGATCAAGGTATGGGATAAGATGATAAACAAGTTGAAAGTCAAGTTGCTACCTTATGTTTACCAGATTAACCTAGTTAGGAGAATGCAAATTTTGAAGCAAAAAAAATAGTTGTGTAAAATATTACACCGAGGAATTTTATAGCTTAGATATCAGATTTAGACATGATGAAGATGAGGTGGAAAGAATAGAAAGATACCTTAATGGATTAAGAATTTCTATACAAGATGAGATCAAATTGGGAAAGATGGAGAGTATTGAGTAGGCTTATTAGTTTTCCCTAAAAGATGAGGAGAAATTGAAGAAGAGACATAAACAAAGACAAAGACAAAGAGGTGGTAGATTCCCTAGAGAAAGAGGTAGATCTTATGGTGAAAACAATAGATCTATTTAGGACAAGACAAATAAAGACACACATCAAGATAAAGGAAAGCCCAAGTGTAAAGGTGGAAGTTCATTCCGAGGAAGAGGAAACTACTCCCGAGGTGGATATAGAAGAAGAGGGTTCCAAGGAACTTGTTACAACTGTGGAGAAGAGGGACATAGATCATTTGAGTGTACATATGCAAGAAAGAAATTAGGTAGTAGCAGAAATGCTTTGGTATAAGAAGAGTCACTGAATGAACATGGGAAGGAAGGAAACCTAATGGCCAAAAGGATATTATGGAGTGAGAATAATAAGAAAGATATAGTAAGAAAGATTTTGTTCAAGACCAAATGCAAATTTGCAGACAAAGTTTGGAAATTGATTGTTGATAGTGGAAGCTTGGAGAATCTAGCATATGAGGAAATGGTCACCAAGTTGCAGTTAGAAAAATGAAGAACCCAAAGCCTGATGATATTTCATGGATCAAGGATGAGTATACACGTATGGTGAGTGAACAATGTTTTGTGAATCTAAAAATTTGAAATTATTATGATAAGGTATTGTGTGATGTTATGCATATGGATTGTTGTTATATTTTTTTGGGTAGACCTTAGAAATATGATAGACATGGTATAATTTATGGAAGATTGAATAAGTATACTATGTGTGTTGATGGTAAGAGACAAATCTTATTACCGTTACTGGAAGAATCTGTTGGTGGGATATACACATCTTTGAAATTTTGTTTGATGAAAGGTAGAAAGTTTTTTAAGGATCTAAAGAGAAATGATGTCTGTTATTATTTGATTCCTAACAAATCAAGTGAGAAAATAGAAGATAAAACTCCTGAGGAAGTTGAAAAGTTGCTTACCAAGTACAAGGAGATCATTTCAGATAATGTACCTAATAGTTTGCCACTGATGATAGATATTAGTCATTATATGGATCTGTTTCCTAGAGCAATTTTTTGAATAAGGAACCAGACATATTGACACCAACTGAGAATGAAAAACTCAACCGAAAAAATAATGAGTTGTTGCAGAGAGGTTTGATCATAGAAAGTATTAGTCCATGTGTAGTAAAAACTATGTTAGAACCTAATAACAATGGAGAATGGAAAATGTGTATGGATTCAAGAGCTATTAACAAGATCACAACTAAGTATTGGTTCCTTATACCAAGGATGGACGATATAATGGATTGTTTGAGTGGAGAAAAATATTTTACTAAGATTGATTTGGAGATTGGATATCATCATATCAGAATCAGAGAAGGTGATGAATAAAAGAATGCTTTCAAAACAAAAGATGGTTTGTATGTGTGGTTGGTTATGCCTTTTGGTTTAACTAATGCACCAAGTACTTTTATGAGGTTAATGAATGAGGTTTTGAAAAAATTATTGGGTAAATTTATGATGGTGTACTTGGATGATATTTTGATATTCAGTAAGACAAAAGAAGAGCATTTGATGCATATAAGACAAGTGTTGCAGATATTGAAAGAGGAAAGTTGCTGATTTATTTGAAAAAGTGTTCCTTCATGAAATAAGAACTTGTATATTTAGGATTTGTGATTTCAGCTGATGGTTTGAAGA
The DNA here is from genome assembly GCA_018584345.1 of Thuja plicata. Lineage (NCBI taxonomy): Eukaryota > Viridiplantae > Streptophyta > Pinopsida > Cupressales > Cupressaceae > Thuja > Thuja plicata. The sequence continues at coordinate 2,637,245 of MU227881.1, read as the reverse complement.
TGGATCCTAAGAAGGTTGAAGCTATACTCGATTGGCCTAAACCTGAGAATGTCAATGAGGTAAGAACATTTTATCGATTAGGAAGTTTTTACCAGAAGTTTATCAAAAAATTTAGTTCAATTTGTAATACTATGACTAAGACAATGGGAGGAGACAAGAGATAATTCAAGTGGACACATGGAGCTGATAAAAGTTTTGAGACTTTGAAGTAGAAGGTTTATGAATTGCCTATGTTAGCCTTACCTGATTTCAATAAGGTATTTCAATTTGAGTGTGATGAAAGTGGAATTGGAATAGGAGTTGTGTTGAATCAAGAAGGTAAACCTATTGCTTTCTTTAGTGAGAGGTTGAATGACGCTAAGAGGAAATATTTTTTGTATGATTAGGAATTCTATGCTATTGTATAAGCTCTAAAGAAATGGAGACATTATTTGGTACCGATTGAATTTGTGTTGTATACTGATCATAAGGCTTTATAGTATTTGGGTAGTCAGAATAAGTTGAATCAGAGACATATGAAATGGGTAGAGTATTTGTAGAGTTTCACATTTTTGATAAAGCATAAGAGTGGAGTTTCTAACCAAGTTTCTGATGCATTGATTAGGAGAATATCTTTGTTGACTAAAATGAGAATTGAGGTTCTTGGTTTTGATGATATGAAGAATTTGTATGAAAGTGACCCTGATTTTTTCTGAGCCATGGAGAATGTGCAAAGCACCTATTCCAGATCAACCAAGTAATTATGAATAATAATTCATTCAAGAGGATATGTTGTTCAAAGGTATTCAGTTATGTATACTCAGTGGATTAATGAGAACCAATTTGATGAAGGAGAAACACAGTAGTGGTTTGGCTAGACATTTTGGTATTGATAAGACATTGAGTTTTCTTAAGGAAAGGTATTTTTGGCCTTAGTTTTATAAGGATACTCAGAATTTGTGAAGAGTTGTCGAGTAGAAAAAGGAGTAAGTCAAAATACTAGTTTGTATACACCAATTTCTATTCTTGAGAAACTTTGGAGTGATATTAGCATGGATTTTTTTCTTGGCTTACTGAGGAAAACAAGAGGTAATGATTCTATATTTGTTGTGGTGGATAGATTTTCTAGGATGACACATTTCATACCATGTAGGAAAATATCAGATGCAATACATATAAAAGATCTTTTCTTCAAGGAGATTGTCAGATTACATGGATTACCGAGGAGTATCATCTCTGACCGAGAGAGTAAGTTTTTTGGCTATTTTTGGAAAACAATTTGGAAGAAGATGGACACCGATTTGAAATATACTTCTACATTTTATCCATAAAATGATGGAAAAAAAGAGGCTGTAAATAGAAGTTTCAGTAAATTTTTGAGATGTTTAGCTATAGATAAATCAAGTAATTGGGATTTGATGTTAGAACAAGAAGAGTTTGCATATAATAATTTAGTGAATAAGGAGTACAAGAAAGAAACCTTTTTAGATTATTATTGGAATGCAATTGAGAGGCATATCAGATTTGAGAGATATTGTTGGAAAAGAGAAGAGACATGCTCAAGGAGAAGAATTTGCCGAGTTTATGAAAACATTGCACGATGAAGTGAAACATAAGTTGGAGAAAAGTAATCATAAATACAAGGATAGTGTAGATAGATCAAGAAGACATGAATTTTGAGATTGATGATGAAGTTATGGTTCATTTAAAGAAAGGTAGATTTCCTATTGGAACATATGGTAAATTCAAGATGAAGAAATTTGGTCCTTGCAAGATATTGAGGAAGTTTGACAGTGGAAATTCTTATAAAATAGAATAACCTAATGACATGGATACATCACCTATATTCAACATTTCAGATTTATATGAGTGTCATGAACCTGATGAAGAAGTGATATTGCTGAGTGATTATCCTAAGAAACAAATAGAAGAAGGTGAACAGATTCTAGAAGAGAGAATTGACGAAAGCACCAAAGGAAATAATTACATGAAATACTTGGTAAAGTGAAAGAAAAGACCGATTGAGGACTCTACATGGATTTATCAAGTTGAGTTGGATTTAGCTTAGGTTGTACCACACTCATGATTTAAAGAATAATTTATTTTAACCCCAGGTGTCTGATGTAAGATCCTATTAGGTTCTTAGCAATCCTGTATCAACCAAAAATATATCTATTTGGGTTCGGTATCTTGTTGGAGACTAATAAATAAAGTGATTGGTAATTTCTCTTGTTTGATCGGTTGAAGGATTGATGTTTCATTTCACCAATTGAGCTCGGTTACTTGTTTTTCCTAGCTTCATCGATGAGTCTCAGTGGTTGTTCTTGACTACTTGGTGGTTTCACTGATTAGTCTCTGTTGCTCAGTAGTCTTTCTTACTGAGTTGGTTTTTGGGTGTTAGATCTTGTGGCCAACATGTGTATTTAATTTCCATAGATTAATTAATGTTGGGGTCTCTCATGGGGATTCGTATGGACCTAAATCTGGGTCATTTCTATATCCTATGTTGGATCTATAAGATCTTTTGGAGCTGACCCTTTTGGTATCCTTTTGTATAAAAAAGTGTTTAGTTCTTAGATTAGAGGGTAGTGAAGTAGCAGTAGACAGTAAGAAGATTTGGATCAAGGGTTTGTGACCTCACATGTATGAGGAATGTTCTATAAAGATTTTTGATTTATTTGGTGGTAACCAGGAAGATGCTAAAGCCCATCATATATGCAGTTTAGATGTAATAATCTAAAATCTATGTGTGTGTGTGTGTGTGTGTGTGTGTGTGTGTGTGTTTTAAATATTTCATGTTGTATTCTGCAAGCTTGTTTAGTAGCTAGGAGTGCCTTTGGCCCTTGTTACTAAACTTCCTCGCATCAGGTTGGCCTTTCTGGTTCTTCTAATTCCTCATCAATAAATTGTTTTTCAAACACACTTGCAGACATGATGAACTCAAGGATGTGTTGATCATCTTGGAAGAATTGGAAATTTTTAATATAATCTGGGATCGCCGGGGAAACAAAAATTTCAATTGAGATTTTTTTAGTTTTGACTTCTCCATAGGATGTAATGAACTGGAAAACACTGCTTGTGCATCATCAACCACATTCTTTCTCCTTGGGATAGACTTAATGTTAAATGCTTCAAAATATTTGATCAAGTCCCACGCTATGTTCCAATAAGCTATCAACCTTTTTTCATTGCAAGAATACTGGTTGCTGATTTGTTTGACAATCAACTGCGAGTCACCTTCCACTACCAAAGATTGCATCCCTTTTTCATGTGCTAAAATAATACCTCAAACTAATGCTTCATATTCTACAATATTTTTAGTACATAGAGATTGGAGTCTATATGAAATGTAGAAGGACTTACCTCTCAGGTTAATTAGTTCAATCCCAACACCAGCTCCTTGTTTTCCCTTAGAACCATCAAAAACTAGCTTCCATAGTTGATGTATCTTAACCAATTTTGGATTGGGATGAATCTTGTCTTTAATTCCTTGTATTTTAGGTTTCAATTCTTTATTCTCTTCATTAATTGAATAAATTATGTCCCCATTACCTTTCCATTTTATGTCATCAATACTTGAGGTCCTTAGATCTTTGACATTTTGAGTGGATTGAGATTTCTTATAAAGTGGTAAAGCACCATCATCTGAAGAACTCCATTCACTTCCTTCACTTTGCATGAGAATTTTACCATCCTATTTTGAGTCTTCACCTTGAAGTTTCATTTGAGGCATATTACTTGGAAAAATACTTTCACTTGATGAAGCATCGCTAAGGGCATCTAATGCAAGACTCTTATCATTTGGTCCCAAACTATGAACTTGTTTGAATGGTTGGGTAGTTAGGGTTAAATTTTTATATAGTGCATCTTGATAGATTGTGCATGTGAATTTTGAATGACCAAACTAGTGTAATAAATAATATCCTGGTAGTAATAGGATTTTAGGATCATCATCATGACCCAAATGTTTCAAGATTGCATTCATATTCTTTATGAATTTTTGAAAGATCTCTTCATGCACCCAAAACTCTTGTAAGCCTCATATGAGGCTCATCAAAATCATTGGTTTCTTTGATTTGGAACATAAGGACACTGTCCAATTGATATGTACCCAAGCTAGTTTGGGTGAACAATACCTCATTTGATGAATTTTAATCTATAATCATCTTCTTGAGTTTGGGTTCTAGATTAAGCTTTATTTGATTGTTTAATCCCTTCTAGGATAACCAAAAATACATGAAATTGGTAGAGATCCATCCTCTCAAACACTTATTCCATTGTATACTCAAAAACACTGAGTAAGTTTTTGATGTAGTGCAAGGATGGACGATCCAAGAATGGACAATGCAAACTTTGATGCAGCCAAAAAAAAACACATCAGAATACCATAATACAAAAATACAATAAAAAATGAGATCTATTTCCATAAACAACCATTACATTCAACATGCCAGGATATAAGGCCTTCTTAGTTATGACCAAATACAAAGATACCTATCAAAAAATTCATTAATACTGACCTCCTCAACAATACCCATAGTCAAATGTATCTCTTCCATCTCACCAGCAATATCATAATCCACAACAAGATGATTTAAAATCTCCACATTAGATCCATCTATCTAACAATGAAAACTAATCACCTCTTCGAAAAAAACATGCATAGATGAACTATTCTCAACAATCTCCTCCTCAGAATCAACAAGATTCTCCAAGCCTTCACCAAGACTTCTTTCCCCTGCAACATTCACACTAGAAACACTTCCCATACCAATATCCTCCTCAAGAAATTTTCTCCACACCACTATATCTATTTCCTTCACTTGTTTCTTCAACTCTATCATACCAACTTGTATCTCTTCTCGGGTCAACTGCCTCACTTCAATGATCTGATTGCAAGATTTCAATGATCTCATCATCAACAATTTATTGAAAACCTTCACAATTTGCCTCAAATAGATGATATATTTACCACAAGAATGAAAATCATCCTAAAGATGTTGCACTTGTCTCTAGAAGGCTCAAAAACCTGCCTCTATAATCTTGCGGTTCTTCTTTGGAGGCATCTTTGATCTATAAATATCTGAAGATCGACTTCACCCAACCAAGGTCCTAGTGCAAACTGCCTCACCTTTGATGATCAGTCTACACTCATGATCTTCAAGCTCTGATACCACCTAACATAGTGAAAGGATGGAGGATCCAAGAATGGACAATCCAAACCCTAATGCAGCCAAAAAAACAACAAAAAAGAATACCATAATACAAAAATACAATCAACAATGAGATCTATTTCCATAAACAACAATTAAATTCAACATGCCAAGTTGTAAGGCCTTCCTGATTACGACAAAATAAAAAGATATAAAAATCCACGATACAGTACAAATCTTCTACAAGTTTTAGATCACCTCCTTAACTAGTCCATATCTGTGACACACCACACAAAAACCTGGTAGGAACCCTCTAACAAGATCTAAACTTCTTCTCGCAAGCTACTAAACAACCTTTTTGCTTCCTAAGCCAACATGCTACTAGCCCACTATGGTATCTTCCACCAAATTTAGATCCAACACTCAGATCCTCAGATATGATCTCCTCTACCTATGATCTACCCACTTACCACCTCTCCTAACACTCCACCCCAAACCTTCTTAAATTCTAGCACAACCACAAGTTGGCTAGTTGCAAATTAACCCTTACATTAATTACTGTGTGTGAGAAATTACACCTTCATGAAATTAGGATTCAAAACTACAATTCTATGGAAAGAAATAATAATTTAGCCTAAAGAATTTTAATTAAATCTATGACATCTCATGGTTCTCTATCAAAGCTTTGTTGAAAGAGCTCTCAGCCTTACTCTCTCTCAAGGACAATCCTAGAATGAGAAATTTATAACAAAAATTCTTAAATCTAGCTCAATTATCTTAAATGATATGAAATTCTAACTCAAATTCTCTTGATTATGCTCTCAAATCAACAATTTGCTTCTCAAAATGATCAAAATGCTCTCAATTGCTCACAAATTTCCTATAGAAATTATGCTATGCATTCAAATTTTCTAGGATATGAAATGCATAAAAATGGCTTGTATTTATAGCAAATTCCCAAGGGTAGGGGGTAGAGTGAATTGACCATGGGTTGATCCTTGGTTGAGTTTGATCACTCAAATGGTTTCAAATGGGGGGACCATTTAAATGGTTGTCCTCAAAGGGGGGACAAGAAGACAAAATCCTTAATTCTCATTGGTTGATCAAATTGAGTTGAAAGAAATTAGGATTTATTTAATTTAATTATTTAATTAAATTAGCCATGTAAGGGCGAAAGGGCTGGATTTGATTTTTGGTTTAAAACTATACAATTAATTGATTAAAATCAATTATATAATTTTGATTGATCCCTTTTAGGCTTAGATTTAATTATTTGATTTCATTATTAATTAATCCTTTGATTTTAATTGATCTTGTCCAATTTGCTTGATAATTGTCCATGTAATTTGATTTTAATCCATTTTGATGAGATTTAAGGCAATTAACTGAGGTTTGAAAATTTGGATGATATTAAGACACCTAGTCAATTTTAGGTATCTACAAATGTCCCTCTTTGAATTGATGTGCGAAGCACATTGATTCAAAGAAAATATGATGTCCTGATCATTAATTTGATACTGATGTCTGATTGATTAACTGATGGAAAACCTGATATGATGAAGCTAATAACCTGATGCAAAACTTGATGTGAAACCCTGATGTGAAACTTGATTTGATGCCTCACTGATAAAGTTTATTACCATTTAATAGGATGAATTTATTTCTCTTTACTTTTTCTACCAAGGCACCTGTTTACCAGGTTTTCACCAAGGCACTTTTTTATTTTTTTTCTTTATTATTTATTTATTTTATTTTTTTTCAATTTTTTTGAATTTATGTAGGACTTAAGCTTCATGCTCTTTAGCTAGTGCTCCTTCGAAGGATATGTTATGAGGGGCCAAGGCCGCTGAAAGTATGCTCAAAGATGTTGATAGGAAGATGAAACGGAGGATAAGGAAGATGGAGGCCAAGATTTTATGCAATAGACTGGATGAGAGAAAAAGAAGGAATGTAAGGACCCAATATGGAAGGATAGTAGGTGACAAGATCAACATTGACACACTTCTCGAAGGGTAGTGGATGAATGGAGGAAAAGTGAATGGAATAGCTTGAGACATTGGTGGATGATTGGATATGGATCTTGGTATGCGAGGACCCAAGATAGAGTCAGAAGATGGGAGATGTGTAGATGGAGATGAAGTGAAAGACTTTGGAAGTTTGGATGCCAACTTTGATTTTTACTTTTTGTTCAAGCCTTTTAAGAGAGACTTGGGAATCCACATAACTTTTGTTTTTATTTTTTTATCCAAGTCCTTGAGAAGAGACTTGGGAATCCATATAGCCTTTGGTTTTCTATTTTCATCAGATGATTTAGAACGTAATTCTTTCATAATGGATTTAGGAACCCATATTTTCTTTGATTGGGTTCTTTGCTCAGTGGATCTTTGTGGTCTCTTGAATATTTCTTTTTTCTTTGGGGTCACATTTCGATTAGATTGGACATAGTGATATTCATATGTACGTGGATTCTTGTATTTCTTATTTCTTTGTTTGACATCCAAATTACTTCCAAAAGACTTAGGAATTGTGGATGAATAGGGCCGATATGACTGGTTTATATGGAGGGGTTGATAGGGAGACTTCAAAGATGTATGTCTTTGTTGATCTTGATAGGAGATTGGGCAAGTGGATGACAAGCTAGTAGTGATAGGCATGGTAGGTGGAGGGATATAAGGACCCAATATAGATGGAAGGTTTGACGGTCTAAGCTTTGGGATATAAGGACCAAGGATAGATTTGGAGGATGGAGAAGAATGATGCTTACATTTGAATGGAGGGATATAAAGTGTGGAGGGGATATCAACATCTTTAGAGTGAGCTGCATGGCCAAGGCTCTTCCCTTTTGAATTGACCTTTATTTCAATAGGAGCATGAGTAGCTTTGATAGGAGAAATTTTGATAGGAGCAGCTGAAGTTTCAGGGGATTTATTTTTCTGCAAGGTATTTGGAGGAACGATGTTTTCTAGATGTGGAAGAGCATGACATGGAGATGAAGGGATGCTCTGATCTTGACAAGGATATTTAGATGGTGTACAAAGGGTACCTTTCTCTTAATTTTCAATAGGTTCATTAGAGATGGTGGAAAGGATATCTTGATCTTACTTGGGAGATGGAGGATGTTCTTCGGAACAATGAAAGGGGATGTTAAAATTATCACAGGATTCTTGATATGTGCGACACTGGTCAACCATTGGATTAAGATGGAGGGTGTCTTGATCTTGATCATAACTGATATTTGTTTTCTCACATTGTGGATTCTCCTCTTGACATGGAACCACTTTTAAGGATGAGGTAGGAGTTTTGATCTGCATATGGGGTTCTTGACACACTGATGGATAGTCATTAGGAATAGGCATGATAGGCATTGAAGCACATGAAAGCTTGGGGTCTATGATCTTTGAAACCTGAGAAGGACTTGCAGTCGTATGTGGGTTAGCTTGGATCTCTTTTAGAGGTAGTCCTTGAGGGTAGACATAGTCATCATTAGGTTTAGTTCTTGATAGGGATGGTGTTGTAGGTTGGGAAGATTTAGGAGATGGAGGAATGGTGGAAGAAGTAGATGGGATATGTGAATCATTGCTAGACATAGGTTCTTGATATTGATTTTGCTTGAGATTAGTATCTTTATTAGGTGATTCATTAGGATTTTCTACTTTGATTATTCCATCATCTATGAGATCTTGGATTTTATGTTTCAACTCCATACAACATGAAGTTTCATGCTTATTGTGTCGATGATATGCATAGTAGCTACTAAAGAATGTGTATCCAATTAACATGGTTTTAGGCAATGTAATGAGGTCATTCTCAAGAAGTTTTTCCAATGCAGATGCATAAGATTGTCCCAAAGGAGTAAAGATTCTTTCTGAAGAATAATTAGACTCTTCTTGACTTGCAATATCCTTCTTTTGCAGATAGAAAAGGATCTCATTTGATGTGGTCATGACTTCCTCTACATGCTCTTGATCAAAGTTAGGATTGTCATCAAACTGGTTTGGATCAAAATTGGGATTTTCATCACATTGTTTGGGATAAAAATTGGGATCATCATCACATTGTTCGGGATAAAAATTAGGATCCTCGTCACATTGTTCGGGATCAAAATTGGGATTGATATACCAAGATTTACCCATGTTGGAAGAAAGTGGAGAGACATGAGAATCCTAATCCTCCCTTAATCATTGGAGTTGAGATCCCATAATTCAAAGTTGCTTCCATAAATCCTCCCTAAGAATCTCATCTTTGGTTTTACAAATTGTAAAATTGTCTTGATGCGCTTGCTTAGAAGATTGAAAAGAAGGTATGATGAAACAACCGATTGATTGACAAGTGTTGAAGTGATATCTAAAGTGTTGATTAAGTCCAAGACCAAAGGACAAAGGAGATAATGTCTAACTGAGAGGGAGATAGCAATGACTTTGATCTTGAGTCAAGGTTAACTAACCCGTTCTCACAACCCAGAGTAAGGATAGTACAAACAAAGACTGATAAGATTGAAATAGATAATGGGTCACTTGGACTAGCACAACAAGGTCATATTTTGAGACAACAATGAGTCAGACTATCAACAGATTGCAATACAAGATAGACTAGTAACAATGTTGATGAGAACACAGATTTGTGAAAATTCAGACAGAACCTTCACAGTAGAATAGCAGTTTGGGCAGAAAGTCAATAGATCGCAGAGTTTTGATAATAGGTGTAGAAACTTGGACAAGATTTTGACAGTTAACACCTAGAAGTGTAGATTTGGAATCATTGATCATTTTGATGTTTGATTTGAATGTTTGGGATGTTTGTTTGTTTTGATGCTTCACCCACCCAAGACACATCAAGTAGAATGTTCGTAGTACCAGAACAGACACATCATAATCCTAGGATAACCAAGGTAGTATCTATTGAATCCCCACTTGAACCGAAGTTCAGCTATGCTTATTCATAGTGGACAACTTAGAAGATTGGAGGCACGAGATCCTCCTTACATGTGCACTCACTTCTCAGGCACACCAAGCTTCGAACCCCAAAGGAATTTCTTCCCAAAGGGCTATTGTCTCTACTAAGAGCCATAAAAACATGGGGCATCTTAGTCAATCTCTGACCTTCCACGCCAATAGATAGAGGGTTTTGGATACTAGAACATAGTTTTTAGTAAGGGCATCCATTTAGGTGGTTATACTTGTGGCAGATTAGCTCCGTTATGGAGGCCTCCCAGCCTACAAAAGTTATGTTCTATAGGTTTTAACGCACCACAAGAGTACTGAGGGAGATATTCTTCCTGATATAACACAATCAACACCTAGTCACTATGACATTAATGACAATGACATTTTTTATATACCAGTTTGGAAGGGCTTGGCTTTAGCCTGTTACCGGTTGGGCAATCCACTGTCACCGGCTCTGTTAAAGCACTCGGGAGGTAGCCACGCTAAAGGATTTGTATAGATTTATTTTTCACCCAAGATCCAAGAAGGCAAGGGGAGAGGATATGTCCATGAAATTCCTTGGGTTTACAAAACTAAAAGACACTTCAAGCAGAATAAAAAAATGACAATAATGTTTCTAGATTTCTGATCATCCCAAAAGGGCGAGAGTATAGTTTCCTGACATTATTTTCATTCCTAAAACAACAAAAAATGTTCATTTTAATAATTCTTGCATGTGGGTTCCTATTTTAAGAAATCAAAAACAAGAAGATGCAATCACAATGTTTTGCATTCTATCGATCAAAGGCAACCTGCAAGAAATATCATTAGTAGTTTTTGTTTTAGTCTTCTTGTATAGCATCCTGCAAACCACTGTTAGGAAAACCTTACCTATTCCTGCACATGCAACCCACTTTTATAAAAATCCATAAAAATTAAAAAAACACACAGCTTTCCAATCCCACTTGCTAGAAAATCAGGTAAGTCAAAGATAATATATCATTTGATAATCGAAAAACCTATTGTCATAGAAATCTGGTTTTGACCAGTCTACACTAAATCAATCATAACTTTTGAAAATCCCAAATAAATTAATTAAAAAAAACATAAAATGAAAGCTAACTCAAATACCTTTCCAGAAATATAAATTTCAGATTTTTATCATGTCATATGTGCACGTACCAATAAAAACATCAGTCGGATTTCATAAAAGTTAGGTTCTAATTAGTCTGCACTAAAATGACCATAACTTTTGTAAATCCCAACAAAATTAATTCAAACCAGAGGAAAATGAAATCTAACTCAAATACCTTTCCAAAAATATAAATTTTGAATCTGTATCATGTCATATGTGCATGTACCAATAAAAACATCAGTCAAATTTCTGGAAAAATAGCTCAAAAATTTATCACAAAACTCACAAAAATTAACCTTGTGATCATGGGTTCGAGCCCCACGGTGGGTGCCAAAATGTTATATGCTGAATGTAGACCTCTGAATTAAACACAAACACAACATAATATTTACACAATCTATCAATTCATAAAGACAAACTTGAATTGTTTGTTCTGCAAATTTGATTGAGGCGACCTATTGCCTCCTAATTAGTTGTGGATGTTGAGTTTACCCTCAAAACGAGAGCCAACAACCTGACCATTGCTAACATGGAGGATTTTAAGAGTGAAACAAGAGAATAATTGCCATTATTCTATGATAAAATTCTCTTAAGCTATGAATTGAGAAGCAATTTAATCTATGAAAGCAAATGACACTAATCTAAGAATGAATCGCAACTACTCTATGGAAGTAAAATGCAATCAATCTAAGAAAGAAATTGATTTTAATCTAGAAATGAAATGCTTGTAATCTATGAAAGGAATTGATTCTAAGCTAGAATTGAACTTGAAATGGATTTAAGAAGCTTGAAAGCACCAAATTGAGATGTTAGACATATAGATAAATCATAAAATGAAAGCTAAAACATCTTCAATTCCAATTAAAACTAGCCTAATTATGCAAATAAAGCTTGAAACATGAAAGAATTGAAATGCAAATTGACTATAATATTAATTCTCTCCAATATCATCCTCTCTAATGAAGAAAAGAAGTCCAATTTATAGAAAACCATGGAAAGAGAGTGAAGAGTTTCTTGAAAAGAAACAGTTGTCTCTTCATTCTCCATTTGAGACAAATATGCAAAGATTATTT
>MU227881.1:2605578-2624933 GCA_018584345.1 Thuja plicata | reverse complement strand
CCCAATAATTAAATAACCTTTCAATTCCTTTTATGTATATTAGCTAAAGGGGGTGGAATTGATTTAATTAAAAGCACTTAAGACTTTAGGATTAAATAAATTAATCATAGGGGTTTTTAGCTAATAAACTATTGATAATTTAGGAATTAAATATAATGTCAGATTTATGCAAATTTGGGTTTTCTGCATTTGAAACTCAGTCAATTAAAGTCAATTAGGAGGAGAATTTTCATATCACACTAGGAATTCAAAGATGAGAAAACTAAAAGAATGCACCAAAATTGATTGGATTATTAGGTGCCAATTTTGGGGTGTTACAATTTTCACTTTTTACTATTGAGATTTTTCTCTGATCCTGTGATGATTGACAATGATGGTGGTCCCCATATGAGAGCATCAGTTTTAGAGAGAGCATTTTTATCAGAGACCTCCTGACTACAGACCTCTGGTGAGTGGTTTTACCCTTCCTCGTGTATTTATTGCTCATTTAATAACATTTATTGCAAGTTTTTAATGTTTTTTAGATAGATTTTTGCAAAATGTTGCTTAGGAAACTTTAAAAACTACCTAGTTTAGTGAAAATCCACCTCCGTGCATTGAAAATATGTGTTGGAGAAATCCAGAACCGCCTAGGAGTTAGGTTAAATTTTACAACCTAAATAGTTTAGCACCACCCAGGAAACCCTATAATTTCAAGGCCACCTAGGAAAAGTTGAAAGCTGCCTAGGACTTTAAAAGGTCGCTTGCTTTGTAAAGCACCACCTTTGATGTTTAAAGTGTCACATATGAGATTTTCAATGGTATGGGGCTAAAAATTTGCATACACTTAATCAAGTGTTGCCTTCAATAAATTTTGAGTAAACCTAAAAATATATAGGAGAAATTGCCTTCAATTGATCGACTGAATGACTTGATTGATTTCCAAGTTAGATGATATGATTCCATGATGTCACTTAGTGTTTAGGATATTAGAAAAAAACATATTGATGAATGTTTGATGTGGTAGATAGATTGATTATAATGATGCCAAATTGATCCCTTCTCAAGATCTAGAGGTTAGGAACAATAGGTTGATGCACTCAAAATAGAGAAAGGATAGATTTAATGTATTTGATTGACTTAGAATGATCCACTAATAGAAAGAACTAATATAATTCACTTTGTTTCAAAATTTAGGAACATTAGTGTAAGTTGCAAGTACGGGGTGTGGTTTCCTGGATATTCAATTTAGTCGATGAGTTGACACTTCTTGAGAGATGTATGATCAAGACATGTGGTCTCATTTTCCTCCTTAATCTCCCTTGATTTTAGCTGAACTAAGGTTTGTTGATAGCTATGGTAGAGAGATGGCACTCTGGCCATAACATTTTCCATCTACCCCTTAGCGAGATGACTACTACGCCAGAGGACATATACATATTGCTGAGGATCACAACTCATGGAGAGAGGGTATACTATGATTCAGTTTATGATGGTAGCGTATGTAGATGGGTGTTTGAAGACAACACCATTGAGAATGATTGCATTACATGGGCACACTTTGCTTCATTTCCTACTTTGCCAGCATTACTAGGAGCAGTTATCAGAGGATTATTGCTTCTAGATAGGAGAGGTCATGGCTTTGTGGTCAGATGGGGCCGTATATTGGAGGAATTGATTGCACATCCTTGGAGATTTGACTGGGGTTCCTATGTGTTGGCCCAGCTTTACCATGATTTACATGAGATTGTATACAAGTGTAGCGGATCTATATTAGTAGGTGCAGTTCTATTACAACTGTGGACTTGGGAGCATATCCCTATAACTAGACCTATCTCGGTACAAGTGCGGGCCCGTGGTTATCCATATGAATTTTTGTATGATGGTATGCTTATCTAGCATCATCTGGGCAAGGTTGAGTTTTGGCGTCGTACTATTGATGATATTGATCAAGTCATATAAAGACCGTATTTAGGATGTAAGGGATGGAAAGAGGATGATGATGAGTTGCCTTATATTTTTTCCCCTGTCTAGATGATTAGTCGATCACCACTATGTATAGAGAAATTCTTCTTTGGGAGAGTGCTTCATTAGTATGGTCGAGTACAGGATATTCCCCATGGTGGGTGCCATTTGTGTGTGAGAAATTACACCTTGATTAAATTAGGATTCAAAACTACAATTCTATGGAAAGAAATAACAATTTAACCTAAAGAATTGCAATTAAATCCATGAAATCTCATGGTTCTCTATCTAAGCTTTGTTGAAAGAGCTCTAAGCCTTACTCTCTCTCAAGGACAATCCTAGAATGAGAAATTGATAACAAAAATTCTTAAATATAGCTCAATTCTCTCAAATGATATGAAATTCTAAGTCAAATGCTCATGATTATGCTCTCAAATCAATAATTTTCTTCTCAAAATGATTAAAATGATCTCAATTTCTCACAAATTTCTTATAGTAATTATGCCATGCATTCGAATTTTCAAGGATATGAAATGCATACAAAATGGCTTGTATTTATAGCAAATTCCCAAGGTTAGGGGTAGAGTGAATTGACCATGGGTTGATTCTTGGTTGAGTTTGATCCCTCAAATGGTTTCAAATGGGGGGACCATTTAAATGGTTGTCCTCAAAGAGGGGACAAGAAGAAAAAATCCTCAATTCTCATTGGTTGATCAAATTGAGTTGAAAGAAATTAGGATTTATTTAATTCAATAATTTAATTAAATTAGCCATGTAAGGGTGAATGGGTTGGATTTGATTTTTTATTTAAAACTATACAATTAATTGATTAAAATCAATTATATAATTTTGATTGATCCCTTTTAGTCTTAGATTTAATTATTAATTAATCCTTTGATTTTAAATGATTTTATCTAATTTGCTTGATAATTGTCCATTTAATTTTATTTTAATCCATTTTGATGCATTTTGAAGAGATTTAGGGAAATTGGTTAAGATTTGCAAATTTGGATGATATTAAGACACCTGGTCAATTTTAGGTGTCTACAATTACATATTCAAGCCACAAGTTGGCCCGTAGACAAACATTAAATGATGCAATCGGTCATTCCAATACACTAAATGCACATAGGATAAAGATCCAATACCCAAATAGGTCCATGCACATCGCCATGGTCGATCCATGTAATGTCACATGCTACATCCATCAAGTCAGTCTCCCAGATCTGCCAGATTACCAGTCAGAAAGCCACACTGTCGAGTGGTAGCAACCAGTCGAGCATCAACAAACCAAAACACATTGCTGCACACACATGATGAATGAGATCCCTCAAGCATCTCCAAGCTACCACACCTTCTGATTAACCAACACATGCCAATAAATACTGAAGCCAAGAAATGGTATTTGCCAAGCCCTTCAACGACCGAGCTCCTTTAATAACCAAGCCCCTCGGCCAAAACTGCATTTGAGAAACAACAATCCAAGTAATCTCTAAAGAAACTACCAAGAACCCCTCGCAAAACTCCAAATTAGTCACTGATAAAATCCAAGATGCTCCTGTATCAGTTTCCAGAATGTCAAAAATATGTACATTAATGTATTCTTACACTCTTGGATCAATAACCAGTTTGATGTGGACATCTTTCAGCACACCAATAGCCTTAGCCTTTGTCTTGTCTAATTGTATTACTACCCTATTCATAGTCTAAGGAACCATTCCTAACTTCTAGTAGATAGAGAGTGTCATAGAATTACATGAATCCCCTAAGTCAATCAGATAATTGTGTAAATTTTTACCAAATATACGTAAACTTAGTAGGAATGGGGGTACCTCCAACCTATCTTTGAATATTTTTGAGAATTCCTCTAAGGTGTTCATATTTTATGTGTGAAACCATTCATGGTTAGCTATTGTACCTTATTTAGAGTGGTCCAAGGAATTCAAGAGTACTTCCCTTTGAGAAGGACAACCTTATAACATGTCAAACATTGAGATATTCGCCTTCTTCCTTTTAAGATATTCAACCACACTATATTTTTCAGTTGACCAAGCTAGGTTTATGTGTATAGAAGGTAAATTTGGTGGTGATGAAGTAGAAACACTCAGAACCTTTGGTGGTGTAGGATTATTGCTAGCTTGTGGGTCTGGTAGTGTTGGTTGTTTCCTTGGGGGAATACCATCTATCAAAGGTTTCTTCCAATTTCTCAAATTATACAGACTTCGGTTGTCATTCTAAAATCCATGGACTTTAGAGTATTTATGCTCCCTTTCCCTTTAAAATGTAAAAACAATTTCTTCTTCCTGAGCACTGCTGCCCAAACCTTCTCCTGTCTCAGATTCATAAGAATCAAACATCATTATGATAAATTAAACAGGGGGCTCATCAGAGTTTCTAGGTTTCTATTTAGGCATGTCCTTTTTATACCCATTTTTATCTCAATATGTACCTATAGTTCCTAAAAAAATTACACTAGAAAAATCATACATATTATCATTATCAGTCAGTATGCTACCATTTTTTGGGATGGGTGTTCCAAAGTCTATTGGGTCACTGCTTCCCAAATTGTTTATGCTATGAGTTATTGTTATTGCTATTACCATAGGCATTGTAACTTTGGTTTTGGCTTTGAGAATAAGTATTTGGAGCACCATGTTTCTATTGGTAACCACCTTGGTTCTAAGATGGATTTAGTTTCATTCTAATGAGCTCATTGGTCAATTGAGACAAAGTATTTTTTACAACATCCAACTCAAAAGCCAAGTGATTATTGGGCTCAGTAGGAGGCACATTTCATTTCTCAAAGAAAGCTGACTTATGAGCCTCATAGCTAGAATAGTTGATGGATGGTGGTCATAGGACATCAATTTGTTGAGTGGGTATGGGATTGAGTAATGGAGTGTGATGGTTTGAGTCATGGTTGACAATTATGAATGCATTTACATTGGAAACATTTCCAAACAATGACAAGATACCAAAATTTCCACTAGGCTACGAATCCATTTGTTGCATGAAAGTGATTGCTTTATTGGACACTTTTTCTAAAGTATTTCTATCTGTAGGTGGGACCTTTTTAAGAAAATTGTGCTCAACGGATCTAATTCTGTTATGTACACTTATATGGTAGTGGGTATGAGTAGCATGTAAGGATTTTCAAGCCTTTGATATATCTTGTGGAAATGATGATTAAAAATGGAAATAGGTTCATTCAACTCTTTCTTAGCTGAGATAAAATGGTGGTGGAGGTTCACGGAGTGTTGGATCCTTTTCTTGCAATCCTCAATCCTATAAGAGAGAATGGAAGCTAGACCTAGGGATCTTCATCTATTTCACAAAATCTGCTTCATCTATAGATTAAGGATAGGAAAGTCCAACATTAACAAGGAATACAAGCATTCTTCACTTCGAGTTCCACACACTCAAATGGGTGTACCTAATAGCATATATCTACATATAGAATAAACCTCTTGATACACAACACTATGAAGACACACAACTGTGGATAATTATTAGACTTGTAGGTGATGGACATTTAAAACTCTATCAATCTTATGCAAACTCCCATTTGCAATAAGTGTTCTTAGAACCCAGATAACTTAACTCCCCCATAAATAAACTTGAAACCAAAAGGATTTGTAATGATTTGAAATTTCTTGTGAAAATAATTTACAACTGCATAGACCAGTGCCTTTGTCATGGAATAAAAATTCAAACACCTAACCAAAATAGAATCCATCTGAACAACAAACTCAACTAGTAATCTTTCAATATGTCGATGCCTTGCATTGATAATTTTACTTATATCATCAAAAAATTATACTTATGAATCCAATCCTTGTATTCAAGCTCAAAAATAATTGCTCAAAAAATTTAGCCTTTCCCTTGGAAGAGACCGATGAACATGTATTACAATACACATGATAACTATGCAGACAAATTCCAATATCCTTAAAATTCAAATTTGTACAAGTCTAAATACAATCACTTGAGACAATTTGTTTTTCAAACAAATAAATTTTTACCCCAAATAACCATTGGAATTTGTCATTAGTATTCATGTACTCAAATGGACAGTCAGTAACAGAGTCATGAACATGTCAGTCAGTATAATCACCGAAGAGTAGAGTTAACCGAGAGAACTGATCACGCCTAGAGTTAACTAAGTGTAGTGATTACTGAGTAGACAAACATTACCAAGCAGTAGTCTACACTGAGCTACATAGTTTTCTGAGTAAATAGTAAAATTGAGATACATAGAGAACACCAAGCACCAAGAGACAACATTTACCAAGTATACCAGAGGCTACATAAAAGTTTGTTATGAGACATAAATCTAGGTAATAGCTTTTTTCTAACCAAGATAACAGTTTACAATGATCAAGGATAACATTAATTATGAATTTACAACATTAATTATTTATTTCTCCCATGTTTATATGATCAAGGTAAATTATGTACACCATTGATCTTAGGCTAGGGTTGATATTATAAAACCCTAATTAGGTCATAGAGTTTGATATATAATGTAAAAATGTCATTTTGTAAAGTATGTTGATCAAGTAATGATCAAGTAACCTCCATACTACAAACATCAGAGTTCAAACAAGGGTTTTTGAAGACAAGGACTACATTGCAGTAATTAGTTTTCAAAATAGAGGCAAGGATACCAAGCAGAACAAAGAAAAAGGTATTATCATTCACATTAAGGTGATACATTTTTCATGCACTTAGAGGATGTGTATCAACAATAGTAAGATTGTATTTATTCAGATCACAATTTTGTTAATTTCTAACATTTTTAATAGACCCCTAAATCTCTTAACAGAGTAGACTTAACCATCTTTATGTAAATCTCTTAACAGAGTGTACACATACTTTGTGTTTCTAAATCTTCACATGAGGTAGATCTAATAGATCTTATTGTTACTCCTAACAGAGTAAGATCACCATAAGTGATCAATATTTGTAAGCTTTAACAAGATAATTTATTTACTGTAGTTGTGAAGTTTTGTGGGTCTCATCCCCACCACAGTTTTTACCTTCTAACATGGATTTTCTGCAATACCAAAATACTAGTGTCATGAGTACTTAAATTTCATGTATGTATAATTTTTACTTTACTTGCATTTACATTTTAGTAGTGACATTACATGTTTGATATATGAAATCTACTCAATCAATTATTATAGAACATTTGGTTACAAAGATTAGTTTAAAAGTTTTTAAGGGTACTGATTCACCCATCCCCTCTTAGTACACACCTCTATATTATCCAAATAATTGGTATCAGAGCTAGTTCTCTTTCTTAGAAGGTTTAATCATTAAAGAGAAAAGATCTTACAATGGAAAGGTACACTCTTGAGAAAACTATTGAAATTTAGAAGTTACAATTACAGATCTATGTTGAACAACACAAAGAAGCCAAAGAGAAACTCAGGGAGTTGTTGATTAAGAGAAAGGACATGACACTTCATTGTCATGAGAGTGATTATCAAGAAGAAGATATTCATGACCCATTTGAAACATCTAGATCTAAATCTAGTAGCATGTCTGATGCAAATGAATGATCTAAATTATGAATCAGATTACAATATCAGGTGTGATACCTATGGTATTGTCAATTTCAATATAAAAACCAGAAGACTAACAATAGAATTGCAAGCCAAAAAGTGATCCATTCTATTCAAAATTTGAGTTTATACAATATGATGGATCCCAAGGGTTACTAGAATACATTTAAAATGAAATTAAGAGTCACCATAATGTTTATTACACATTGAATTATTAAAACTACAAAAAATTTCAAAAAATTATATAAAAATTTAGGCCTACTTGAATAAGGCATAACTTTATAGGCCTGGGTCCGATTTGCAAACTGTTTACTTCGTTGGAAAGATAATAAAAAAATGTAGACCCAAAATTGGGAGTGAAACCAAGGTTGCCCTTCTATGGATGAGATAATCCTAGAAATACCCTAAAGACCTTCAAAAATGTAGTTTACTGAGACATACAAAATACTAAAAAATTAGATTTCAGTATTTCCCAATTCCATCCTAATCAATGAAGGAATCATATTAAATCTATCTGAAGGAAATCAATGAATTTTTGAACAAGTGAAAGAACTATAGATCATTCAAGATACATAAATGATTAAAATGGTTGAAGTCTTGAATGAAGAAAAGAATGTTGAACATGAAAGAGACATGGTTGTTAAGGACATGAGACAATTGACTGAAAAATTACAAGAAAAAGAGTTTGAGATATTGATTCTTACACAACACTACTTTGAGGTTACAAATCAAGTGGTTTCTATGAGTCATGAGGCCAACTGAGTAAATACTGAGCTTTCTAGAAGACTAGAAGATATTGGTGAATTGAAAGAAGTAAATGAAAAATTGAGAAATGAACTAAAGATCCTACAACAACACAATGAGGTGATTAAGAGATCAAAAGATAGTAGTACTAAGAGAACAGATAAATTTCTCTACTATCAAAGAAGACTGAACAAGAATACCAGATTAGGGTATACTGAGCAAGGAAAATCATCAAATCAGGCTGAATAGAGAGATGTATACTCAAATCTGAAGCCTAAGAAGCCCTCTTGCCATCACTGTGGAAAACCAGGCCACACATCAAACATTTGCAGAAGCAAAACACAAATTATTCCTAGAAACTCTCCTAAATTCAATGGTGACTACTATAACTGTAATAAACATGGAAACAAAGAACATGACTATAGAGCCAAGTTGAACCAATTATAGAAGAAACCATACATGGATAAATATTTTTATAATTGCAACATGCATGATCATACATTACAAGCATGCATGAACAATACAAATAAAATCTGGAAGTCTAAAGGAGAAGAAAAGTTAAATCAACCGAGAAGACAACATAATTCTTATGCCTGGGATTACAACACTTGGAGTAGTTGCACTGCATGTGGTAAATATGGACATATAGTAGCAAATTATATGAGACAGTAGAAAACTAAGTCTAGAAATTGGTCAAACTCTGGCATGGCATGTTCACACTGTCATAAAGTTGGTCACTTAAGAAGAGATTGTGCAGACCAAATAAATACTTATGGAAATGATAATACAATTGAAGAAATTGTAAGGATCAGAAATCAAATGTAGATAAAAGCATCAAATGATAATGCGGGACCAAGCATGACAGTCAGTGACACCTCATCCAATGGATTAGGTGGTTCCAACGTCTCCACCTGAGCAATACAAGCATGTATGGAACTATGTTTTCCAATGTTATATCTTACATTAGTTCCTATATTTACTATAAAAATGCCAAATTAGCATGAATGCAGATGCACTATGGTATTAAATTTTTTATTACTTTGATCTATTTGAGTAAGTTAATATGTACCAAGTTAGTAATACCTATCAGTGAATATGTGAGGGACAACCAAGTTGTTAATACAACTACGCATTTGGTATACTCACCAAGCTGAAGTTTCATTAGTGTTAACTAAGCATAATGTTTTTCCACTGAGTAGTTGGTGATAAACATTTATTGCACTGCCTAAAGTCATTTTCTATAAATTCAATTGATGTGAACTCATTTTTTCACATAACGATCATAGAGTAGAGAAGAGAAATTGAGAGAAAATCTGAAGTAGAGTATTTCAAGAATTCTACAGAGATTTTGAGTCTATTTTGAGTAGCTAAAAGGTTATTCATTACACATTATGCACTTAATGAATCATTCAAACACATTCATGGAAGCCCTAAACTCAAAATCATGGTGTCCTCATCTCAAATTGTGAAGGAAAAGATGGAGAAAAAAAAAAAGGTTGTTCTTGTTAAGAGCTCCACTTGCACAAAGCCTAACTAAAAAATAAATCCTCAGGTTGTAGCCCAACCCGATGACAAAGGCACATTTTTGTCTATCCCACCTAGGGTTTTGTTGGTGCAAGATGTGCGTGCATACATTCACTACAAGATCATTGAAATAAGGGTTTTTGAGCTCATATCTATATACCAGTCACTATGCATATATGGAAAGTTAAAAGAAGATAATAAAAATCTGGAGGTGAAAGGGTTAATAAATTCCCTATATTTAACAAATGATTTCAAAACTGAGTGGATACGCATCATTTTGAGTAGAGTACATGATGGAAAACTAAGGCTGGATGAGCCAAAGAAGATAACAAAAGATGTTATTCATGCAATAATAGAGTATCCTACAATGGATAAATCTAAAGCCCTAAGGTACCCACCCTGATTTGAAATTGAAAAGCTTACAAGAGCCGAATGGGATGGTAGGGGTCTGAAGATAAACTACATTAGTGATCCTGAACTAAGGTTTGATGCTTATGTCATTGCATATAAAATATTCCAGTCAAGAAGACCAAACAAAATTCCATGAGGAGTAGTAGATATTACATACAAGATTGTGAAGAAAGGTTTTCAACTTAACCTAGCCGAGCTACTGCAGAGGCAACTTGAAGAGAATATGAGAACTATTAGGACAACACGATCAAACACATGTATGTTTAGTTCCCTGTTCTTTCCACATTCTTCTACATGCAATTTTTTTCCCTCCATCGATAAAGTAAAGTGGAAGACAAACTGACCAATTACAATGCAATTCGGTGAATTCATCACAATTCTAGGGAAGAACTTTGAACCTATTATGAATGAATATTTTTCTAAGTTCAAAGAAAGGATGAAAAAGAGAGATCCAGAATACCTATGCAATTAGTGGAATAATACAAAGATGAAATCTATTTTGTAGTTGACACTGATGCTACTCTAATCAAAGTAGTACAACTGAGGAAAACATGGCTACCTCCTTTGGAATATGAATTAGACATTGAGATTGCATCTGGATCTATAGAGAAGTTATTGAATGAACTAGTTGAAAAACTTGCCATGAGATTTGGAACTTATGATGATGAAAAGAAATAAATATCAATTAGTTTATAGGCTGAGAAGATAAAAAGGAAGATGACCAAAAATTTTAAAACATTAAAGAGAAATTTTTTTTATCAAAGATGAAGAATTGGATAAGGAAATTTATGACACCGAGGAGTAGATTTCAATTGGTAAAGATGAAGAACCTGAACAAGATGATGAAGCCACCGAGTTTGATGAAGTAAAAGAAGAGACACCTCAGGCCAAAAGGGGAAAAAGCATAAAGACTGAACCTTCTATGAGTACAAGATCATAGTCAGTGAAATCCAATTCAACACCCTTAAGGAAGGGAATTGTAAAGATAACAAGGCCAACACCAAAATTCACCTATCAGACAAGGAAATAGAAGGCCACAAAACCCAGACAAAGAAAGAGATATGTAAGGAACTGAGATGACAAGGATGATTCTGATGACAATCTAAAACAATTCAAAGTGTTGTAGGATAAGGCACCAAAGTCTATTGATGAAGTTGCAGAGGCAATAAGAACAAATGGAGGGTTATCATATCCTAAGGTACATGCATATGTAGATCTGACTACCGAGAACAAGAGAAAACTTGAAGAAGCTATAATAGGTATGGTGATCAATTTCAAATGCATTTTTATTGAGTTTTCTACTTATATTCCACAATAAATATATGAAAAAATATAAACTAGATGGTTGTATGCCCTAAAAACTGACAAACAGATGAGAGAGGAATCTCTCACTCTACTAAAGGCTGAATGCACAGTGACAGAGATTCATGAGATAATGCAGAAGTATGCTAAGAAGTCTCCCAAGAAGACATGGACACTAAATATCCTACAAGGGAACATGAAGGAAGTGGATGAAGAGAGCACCAAAATTTGGAAATATTTGCTCACTCCACCCGAGGAACTAGAGGAAACTAAGGAAGAAAAAAAATTGCATCAACAGTCAATACCAAGGGAGATTGATCGAGCATAGAACCTATAGAAGTTAATGATGTAGATGTTGACAATGTAATAGATGGAATTACTCAACTATTGACTAATATGAGTCATTCAGATATCACAATAAATGACATTACATAAGGTGATCCTGATGATAAGGCTAAAGAAGATGAAATAGTCAAAGCAACGGAGACCTTAGAAGAACAAGACACAATAGAGGTTTCCCAAGCAATGGTACCAGGCTAGTTTCCTATCTTGGTACAATCTATTAAGATAGAAAGTGAAGTACAAAACACTAAACCCAAGAAGGTTATAGAAAAAATAGAAGACAAGGGTGATACTCACAGTAAAGAGACCAAGCATAGTGGTGGGACAACACAAGGCGACACAGCCAAAGAAACCATTGATGCAGTAGAAAAAGGTGAAGGTAACATTGAAACATCAATGGTAGATAATACTACAACTGACACCAAGTTAACTACCAAGGCATCTTCCCAAGACATCACATTGAGAAAGCCACCAAACAATGAAACTGAGAAGAAGGATCAATTAGCATTGACACTATCTCCTTCCTCAAGTGTTCAAGGAAAGAAGAAGAAGAAGAAGAAGAAGAAGAAGAAGAAGAAGAAGAAGAAGAAGAAGAAGAAGAAATCACTTCAGATGAAATCATAGAGATTCTAGCATGGGATCCAAGATCACTTGACCTTGAAACATTGAAGAAATATGGTGAACTATGCACTAGGAAAGAAACAAAGGAAAAATTAAGGCAAGAACATAAGAATACATAGGTATTAGAAGCTGCCAAGGAGATTCTACAAAAATTTGTTCCTGACTTAGATATCAATGAATCTACCCCATCATTGATACACTTGGACTACTCATCAAGGCAATTAGCAAACCATAAATTAATGTCGAGCATAGATTGGAAGAGAGAGCATAAAAGAAGATACAATACAAAGTTACTAAGAAAATTAGCTAGGAAATCACAGTAAACAAGGTAACTTTGTCTAAATTTTTAAATGGATTAGAAACACTTAGATTTGAAGCCATTAAAATTCTACAATAGTTATGCACTTTAGATCACTTCACTACCGAGATTAGTGAAAAGATGCAGAAAATAGATCAAGATCTAAAAGATAGTGCAAATAGTTTATCAACCAAGTAACATGCATTGTAGATGCATTACACCAAGGTTCTCCAAACCTAGTGGTTGAGACTATATTTGAAGCAAGAAGAGGACAAAATTAGATAACAAGTAACCGAGCTCCATGCAATGTTACTACCACATTTGGTTATGATGTAGAAATATGTGACATTGGAAAAAAACTTGATTGCCACCACAGAAGTGTCAGTAATAGAAGGCATATATGACATGCATGCTCAGCTAAAATTAGAGCTATTAACCCTTGAGAATTTAAATGAGGAATGGGAGAAGCTACTAAAAAATATCAAGCAAGCCCATCCTAACATTTTTGACAAATTGTAAGCTTTATTTATTTTGTCATTATTTTAATAAAAGGGGGAAATATATGTATATATATTTAGTAAAGGGGGAAACTTTAATCAGGAGGAGTCATATACATATACTAAGCATGTACAAAGGGGGAGTCACTATGTATAGTAACTATGTGTGTATACTAGATCTACATATTCAAGTTTTTGATACTAATGCCAAAGGGGGAGAATGTTACTCTAAATAAGAATTGGGATTTGCCATTAGTATTCATGTACTCAAATGGACAGTCAGTAACAGAGTCATAGATAGCCCAGTCATTATAATCACCAAAGTGTAGAGTTAACCGAGAGCACTGATCATGCCCAAAGTTAACCCAGTGTAGTGATTACTGAGAAAGAAAACTTTACTGAGTAGTAGTCTACACTGAGATACACAGTACACTGAGTAAAAAGTATAACTGAGATACACAGAGAACATCAAGCACCAAGAGACAACATTTACCGAGTGGACCATAGGCCACATAAAATTTTGTTATGGCACATTAATCTAGGTAACAAATTTTTTCCGACCAAGATAATAGTTTACAATGATTAAGGAGAATATTAATTATGGATTCACAATATTAATTGTTTATTTCTCCTATGTTTAGATGATCAAGGTAAATTAAGTACACTATTGATCTTAGGTTAGGATGATATTGTAAAACCCTAATTAGGTAATAGAGTTTGATATATAATGTAAAGATGTCATTTTGTAAAGTATGTTGAGCAAGTAATGATCAAGTAGCCACCAAACTACAGACATCAGAGTTCAAAGAAGGGTTTTTGAAGACAAGGACTACATTGCAGTAATTAGTTTTCAAAGTAGAGGCAAGGCTACCAAGCAGAATAGAGTAGAAGGTATTATCATTCATAGTAAGGTGATATATTTTTCATGCACTTAAAGGATTTTTATCAACAATAGTGAGATTTTATTTATTCAAATCACAATTTTGTTACTTTCTAACAATTGTAATAGACCCCTAAATCTCTTAACAAAGTAGAATTAATCATCTTTATGTAAATATCTTAACTAAGTGCACACATAATTTCTGTTGCTAAATCCTCACACGAGATATATCTAATATATCTTATTGTTACTCCTAATAGGTTAAGATCTGTTAGAAACACTGAGAGGGGGGGGGGTGAATCAGTGTTTATCTAATTATTATATTTTCGCCAATTAAACATATATCAAATGTGCATCCAAAGAAACATAATACAAGAACACATAACACATGATATGATTATGGAGAACCTTGATCAGAGGAAAACTCCAATGGGGATTAGTACCCACAAAATATTGTACTAGGTATAATGAACCTGTTAAACTTCCTTTGCCCTGTTAGAAGTAGTCTTTACAAATTGAGTACAATGACCTGGTTAAAGGTCTAACCCTTTTAGGAGTCTTTTACAATAACCCTATTAGGGGTGTATGGCTCACTACCTAGGCTCACTGCCCAAATAATATGAAGGCTACAACCCTCAGAATGTTGATATGCACTATATCAAAAATGAATTGCTATAGTGACACTATTGTCTGATCAGTTCTGTGTATGCATGGATGCTCTTACTTCTTTAAAGAGCTATATCATCTTCTGACTTCATTATACTATCCCTCTGTAACTTCTTCTTACACAATAATTGAAACTTGTAATATATCTTTACATTACATACTTATATCTTCAAATCTGAATAGGCATGACCCAAAACAAATCATTAGTCAGCCCTAAAACAAAAATACATAATGCTTCCGAACAATTCGTCCCAAGCATGTTTACTATAACATTAATTATATTATTACAAAATTACAACTAAAGGTGCTTAGCCATTACATTATAAAATCATACACGCTGATCAAAACTATAGTCGTCTTCCATGCTCTATTTCCTAGACTGCAGGTCTACTAATTTGTCTGTAACTTTTCTGTACTGATGTTCCATACTCTGCACTTTTGGATCTAGCATGTATATACACCATAGAGTATATACCTAAGCATGCATGTTCAGGTGTGATCTCTAACATGTGTGCTGATGTGCTGATCTTTGTATCTCTCTGTCTATCCCATTTTCTATACTTAGTCATTTTATCTTCTAAGTTATCTTGATAGAAACTTAGTATGACTTTGTTTCCATGATTGAAACACAAAAATACATCATGCTTCCTTAGGAAGTCAACTTGCCAAAAATATCCCCCTTTTTCATTTATGGCAACAAAGGAATGTGACTAAGTTACTCAAAATGACTTCATATACATATATATACTTCTCCACATATACACATTCTATACTACTCCCCCTTTGACATTAATGACAAAGGTGTGCAAAAATTGTAAGTCTTAAACATACTTACTCCATATAGGCTTTTGGGTACACAACTTGAAGAGATTGAATCTCTTTCTGCCAAAAGACTTTCATTGCATCAACAATCTAAAGATGCGTGCATAAAGCATATGTCAACTTTTCTATTTTTATCAGATCCATGCAAGGACCTTGATCATATGTCAGTATGGTGTTATCAATCTATTTGATGTTCTCATTGAGAACTGCTAGAGATGGCAAAAGTGCATTCCTCAACTGAGTCTGCCTTATTATGATCTTGCTAATTTCCAGTTTTGCCTTCTCAATTTTGTCCAGCTGACCTTGATAGACATTATTGCATATGTTCATATCTTGCGTGGAGTTTTCAACTGATTTCTTTATGCTATCCACCATTTCTTCTGCTTTTGTTATCTTCTTAGTGTTCTTAGAGGTGAGATTCACTCTATCCATTTAGTTTGCTATGACTTTCTTTCCTTTATCTACCAATTCCTTTAATATAGCTTGCCCAATCATTAAGGAAATCATATCTAAGGTAAATTTCTTTACCAAGTCATGTAGTCTCTCCTTCTTATATTCATCTTCTACAATCTTAGTAGCAGATTCTACTAAGCTAGTGAAATGTGACTTGATATTTGATAAGATGTTGTCTACATCTTCAACTGATTGTACTTTGGCCACTTTTTGATCAGTAGGCACTAAGTTATTCAAAATACTCACTGTTTCCAAGAAGCGAGGATTCCTCATTACTTGTTTATCTTTTGCCTTTTCCATGGCAAGGACGCTGATCTTGATAAGGTCTTCTTCTCCCCATGCATCTAAACTTGCTGAGTCAGATGTTAACCTTGACAACAATGAGGTGGATGGTTGAGTGGATGGTGAGAAAATAGTGTTCTAACTTGTGTCAACACATTCACTTTTGACATGAATCTCCTTCACTGGTGTCTCATTACCTTGAGTATCTTTCTCCTTATCCAAGTCTATTGGATCAATGGAAGGCACTTCATTTTGTTGTAGAGATGTGTCATCTGTGTTCATTGCTTCATCAACCTTATTCATATCATTATCAGAAGCTATCATAGATATCTTGACATTGTCAACTATTATAGTATCTTTTATATCTTTAGCTGTCTCAGAATTTATTGTCACTGTTGGTGCTGAATCCTATGGACTTGTCATAGGCACAATATAAATTTCTAGAGTTGTCACCTATTTAAGAGGAGCTGGAGTAATTTTTGATGTAGGCACCATTGGTGGATACATGTGTCTATCAATAAATACTTGTGCAAATTCTTTTTCAGTCTCCTTTCCAACCTGCTCATACTCTTTGTTCATGATCTGAAGAGTTCTTGTCTTAGTTCAGAGATGAGGCTTTACTAGATCTAACAGAATAGCCTTCTCATCATGTGAACAAATAGGAAGAAGAGTATATAAGGTTTCTTCTCTAATCTTCATGTCCTCTTCAATAGCATGTCTTTTCATTATCTCCAGTATGTTCCATAACTTATCGAGTATTACTGTTTTAAGTTCAATAACAGACTTCTTAAATTTGATCATATGAGATATGATCATAGAGTGTATCTCAGTCTTATCCATCTCTTGATATTTGTCATAGACTTTGGAAAGTGTATCCAATCTTCCTTCATTTATAATCCTATTCTTCAAGATATTTAGACTAGGTCTAAATCCTACCTCAAGTGGAGCTTGAACATTCTTAGCTTTGCTCCGAGTAGCTCTTGAGGATGGATGACTTGCTTGCTTCCTTCCTCTTGGTTTCTTTCTAGGTATAGAAGGTGGAGATGTATTTAGATCAATGGTTATAGTAGGCACAGTGGTATTCTCCTCATTTTTCTTCTGCTTCTTCTGAGTTTCAACAGTTTTCTCAATTTTAGTAATTTTGGCTTCTTTTTCCTTAGCCAAATCTTCTTGTGTGACTCCATGTTTTATCAGAATGTTGGATGTCATTCTGGATGCTTTCCTTTTGTTGATGGCAAGTTGTAGTTCAATATCCACTTCGTCAGTCTTTTCTTTGTAGGTGCCCCATGTAGGTTCATTAGGGTCTTTAGGTGCTGACAATAAGACTTGCACATATCCTTCTAACACATGGTCTTCTACTTCATACCCTAGTGGATGAATCCACTTAGTTCTAGGCTCAATAGCCTCCATGCATGTGTAATCTATTTCTACCATAAATCATATTGTATCCCTATATTTTTCAACTATCTTCTCAGATAGTCTGAACCTACTCTACATTTTGACCCTGAATATCTTTATGTCCATATCCATTTAATCTCTTGCACTACTTTCTACTGTGGCTTTAAGAGATATCTGAGTCATTGTAGGTTTTCCTTTGTCTAGATAAAGGTCTGCAACCTTTCCAACTATATGGAGATATAAATAGATGATTAGAGATCCAAACCTGAATGTTTTTCTCCTGTCATGCTTGATGATTCTGATATTATCAATCAATTGACCACGCAAGATCTCACATAGGTTGTATTAGGTGTTTTCCTTCACTATTCTGATAGCTACAAGGACTGTTGCTGTAGAGACACTATTGAACCTACTTTCTTGCTAAAACTTGTATCCAAGTATCATTGTCATGAGTTTAATGTCATCCTCTTTGATAGGGTCGACTGTTATTCTGCGCCTATCACTCCTAGATAGAAAAACTTGCTCAATCTATTTCTTTACATCCTTACCAGTGGGAAATACTGGTCTAGTCATTGAAAGTCTGGTTAACTGATGGATTAAATCTGTAGTGATACAGACAGGAACATCACCAATCCAAAAGAGATCATCATGAATTCTACTTAATAGAATCTTTACCCATTCTAGTTCTTCAAACTCATGCGCATTCAAATACTCAGGAATAGAGTTATCTTGTAAGTGCGTGAACTCATCCTTGAATGTGAAGTTAGGATTTAACATTGATGCCATATGAGAAGCTATATTATCATCTCCTAATGATTCATTCTTACAGTATATGTACGCACGGATATCTTCCACGTGAACAATGCCAAGCGAGGTTTTGGAGAAAGCCCCTTCCACATCATCTAGTATGGATTTGAACAAATGCTTCTTAAATATGAACCTTTTCCTCTCTGCTACATCAAACACAACTGGGGTCGCCATACTTACTTGTTGTTTTCTTATGTAGGGTTTCCACAAAATTTTGAAATGGTGCGACGGCTAGGGCTCCACTTCAAACTGATTATCCGTTTGCTCCGACTACCAAACTATTATGCCTTCATGCTTAGATGTCTTAGTGCTCTAATGCTCTACAATTTTTGTGCTCTTGAATGTAAATGTGAAAATGATCAACTATGAACTTCTTTTTATACGATCTATTGCATTTAATTCTTGCAACTATACATAGAGATTTCCAAACTTTGATCCCAATGCAATTCAGATAATGCATGAATGCATGTAACTGTAATGTGTGCTTTTAACCATGAATCCAAAGGTGCATACTCAGAAGTGAGTACACCAGCCGTGCAGGGGTTCTAAGCTAGAATATCTCCCCCTAAGACAAAGAAGGTCTATTCAAGCAGAAGTAGAGGGTGCATCCACTAAGGATGCATCAACTACTTTGTCAACATTATTGTCCTTCTCAACTTCAACCCATATCTTTCTTGAATCTTCATTTGCTTTGACAAAATTGACTTCTCCTTTCTCTTCAAATAGTGACTTTTTAGGATCCTCTTGTTTCTGAGTTTTGGATCTGCAAAACCTTGTGATATGTCCAGCCTTTC